>VDFB02267899.1:0-23553 GCA_007258455.2 Sequoia sempervirens
ATTTGATCTTGATCTATGTAAAGTAGTTTTCCATTAAGATGATTTTGAGACACAGGATTATTAAGCACTTTGATTTTCTCATGTGATAAACTAACTCTACCAACATGTGTAATTATGAATCTCATTCTACTTCCTTAAAGGTGATTATCCATATGATGATATAATTTTATTTTATTGATATATTATGTGTGATTAGTTTCTTGGTTCAAGAGAAGAAAAAGAAGATGAATATGACACCTTCTTGCTTGACTAAAGGGGGATCATGAACATTCTTTCGTTTGTAAGTATATTTATATTTTCACTAGGAAGTATTTCTAGGAAATTTTAACTCATCTAAAATTATTATGTGTGATAGGGAAATAATACTTTCTTATTTTATTAGCTATGGCCTTGGGCCATGGGAGACATGTGTAGGATTCAACCTAGATTTTCATGCACTTAATATTTTTGAATTATCATTTGAGTGTTTTAATATATTCAATTGTGCTGTCTCATTTGAGATAGAAAAATGTTGTAAGTTGCACATGGTATTATGTTTGGCCTTTAATCTTCCTTGTATGTTTTAGTTTCTTAAAAGAATAGTTGCATTTAATCTTTGAATTTTTGCCCCCTTTTTTTCTTGGTCAAGTCTACCCTAGAGATCGGATTTTAGATTCCCTCTTGATTTTAATTTCAATGACCATAACTTTAGCTAGATTATTTTAGGCATTAAATTATAGTGTAATATATTGCTTCTATGTTCAAATTTAGGTCGTTTAATTCCTTACATTATATAACTTGATACAATATTTGTATTTCTTGATCCTAAAAAAATATTTAATAAGGCATGCTATGGACTTTATGTCTATATTCTAATCGATTATGTTGATAGTGAATAAAAAAAGCCTCTGCAATCGTGTAGAATGGGAGTCTCATATCTATGTTCCCTTTTGATAACATACATGATGAGATATTTATAAGGTTGATTTAAGTGTTCCCATTACATCAAAGATTTCATTGACATGTTTCTCTTTCTTTTATATTCGAGTTGAGTGGTTCTCTCAAGTCTAGTTAGAAATGTTTTTAAGTCGTGAAGGAACATCAAGGGAATATGTGAGATGTTTATACACTATAGTTCATAGAGGATTTCAAATTTATTTGCTAAGCCCTTTGAGCTTTAGATATGAATATATGTTTAGTAAAAACCCAATTTTTTCACTAACTAAAATATAAAAAATGGCCTTGCGTCCAAGTGTCACGTGTTCATATGTGCAAGAAGCCCTATAGACTCAACTCTTTTATTTGTTATAATTTGGTTAGAGATTGCACATTCAAATATTTATTTCTCCATTCACATACACCACTATATTGCATCAAGGAATATTGCATGACTTTGTGTTGTTTTTAATGTTTGTTAGAAGTCACTAGATTGGTGCATCCAAGGGTTTTAACAAATATGAATATTCCTTTCTTAGAGAAATGTCCCTAAAGGTGTACCCCAAACATCATCAATTAGCAACTAAATATCATTATTGTTGAGGTTATCACATCAAAGTCTTACTAAATAGATACATTTAGATGAGATCCAATCAGTGCATAGTGTATTTTTTCTAAATAGTGGAGATCTATTCTACAATCAGATAAGCAAAATTTTGACAATAATTTTCTTAGTCTTGAGGTGGTCACCTAATAGATCATTACTTTCTAGAGTGATATATACCAAATTACAACACTCAACATAATGAAATTAACATTAGACCTAGAGCTATGCAAATTTATTTATCAATTTTATTTTTTTCATTTGGTTCTCTAAATAGTTAGGCTTAGGCCTTGATTCTACAATTTATAAATAACTATGCCGATTTAATTATTTTACTATAGTACATTTGTGTAAAGTAAAAGTAACTTACATATTAGAAATGCATGTATTTTAAAATTACATAAAGACATTAATCTTGAGAAGCTATTTTACTATTATAAATAATTTATGATAGACAACACTATATAAATGTCTGATTATTATTCTTCACAAAAATATATTTCAAAGATAAGAGCTAATAGATCTATGCATAGTAATACATGATGCTCTTACTTTAATGGTGAAAATATCATAGCCATACACTTTTACCTTATGCTTTGGGTCTGCTTTGAATAAAGATAACAAGTATACAAGTGAAGTATTCTTGAGGCGAATTCAAATAATCCCACCATCACTCATCATTACAAATATATTTTGATCCTTATATCTCCACTCGCCACCTTGGACCAGATTCACATGTGTAGATTTAACTTTAATTGTTTCTGCAATCACAAGTCTAAACCGTTTAAATTTTGAAATGCCAAATCAAAATATTAAAATTTATGTTGTATAGTAAGGTATTTAAAGGCATTCGAAATCAAGGAGGACATATAGGATTGTGGTAGGATTATCAAGCGCATTCACATAAGAGTTGTTATCGACGATCATTTTTATTGAAGTTGCAATGCATGCCATTTTCGCAATGTATGAAACAACGTGCGTAATTGCAGTGTTATTACAGACCGGAATACCATATTCGACTCCTTAGCGATGTTAGGAGAAGTGAACCCACTGGCCTTTGCTGGGAATCTCGCCGTTAACGACGAAAAACATGTAATATCCAGGAGGAGCAGCCACAGCCGTCGGGGGAGCGGTTACTGTCGCAGAATAAACTGTGGTAGAGTTTGGAGCCGCTACCGGTGTGGATGCGGAGAGGGAGAGCATCCTCTGGCCCATGGATGTGGTGTGAGTTGTGAAGGGCGGAGCGTACGCGTTAAACTTTACCACGTTGCTACTCGTCAGACCGAATGCAACCGAGAAGGTGACCGTGAAGGTGGCGCCGTAGGCAATATTGGAGGAGGAAGGCATGGCGGTTATCTGCGGGCGGAGGACGGCATAGACGCTCTCCAAATAATAAGGGCTGTACGCATCCAAACGGAGCTCCGTTGGGAATTGCGTTCCTGTGAAAACGTAATTGAAGTGTGGGTTGGAGCCGCCTGCCGCTAACTCTCCCATCGGGCAAGACGTTAGCGTGGAATGGTACATTCTCGCGCGATACCGGTGGCCGCCAGAACGTAGAAACGCTGCTACGCGGCGGGTAGACTGTGTCACCAGCAAGTGGGGCGTGAAGACGGGCGTGTTATGCATGTCCCACCCGGCCACACCTTTGGCAGCTCCGTTTATGATTAGAATTTCGCCGTTGGGGAGAATGAGCATGTCCGACATGGTTCTTGGCCCGGGCATGTCTTCCATGCTCCACGAAGGAGTGGCGTCCGTGATGACCATTCTTCCGCAGCTGCGGCGGGCGGGCGTGAAATTACCGGCTTTTAGCGGCGGCAGATCCACCGTCAGGGCAGCCACCGCAGACGAGGATTTCCACCTTGCTAAGCCATCGGAGGCAGAGAGGCAGCAGCATCACGGAAGGAAACCCGTGGAAGGGTAGTTCCGTGGGCCGTCGCCCGGAATTCTGCGAAATGTTTTCAACACCACGTTGTTTTTGTAATAGAGGAGAATGGAGTCCCTGTTGGCGAACATAAAGAGATTTCCGTCGGAGGAGAGATGGAGGAGCACGGATTACAGGAGTTGTTCTCGACTGTCCAGGCTGGTTCCGTTTGGGTGAGGAAGGGCAGGTTGTAGGTTCCCTCACCCGGCCGCCTGGGAACGAACTCGTAAGTTAAACGCACCGGTGCCTCCACCACGATGATGCGGTTATCCGGGCGGGATCTGGTTCATGGCGTACCACCGGTTCGCGAGAAGCTTAACAGGCTCAGAATTATCCCAGTCGCAGGAGGCGTCGGAGCAAGGAACGAAGTACCGGATATCTGTGGCTCCGTCCCGCCACCCGCCCGTATGAACGAGGGGCCCGTTGGCGGCAAAGGCTCCGGAGGAGCACCAGGTGTCGAGTGATGAAGATCATGGAGCGGCCTGATTGGTGTTGGCGAGGTGGCTATATTTGGCGTATTCGATGGAATGAGCCCAGCAGTCGTGGGTCAGGGTCTGGTCCGGCGGGTTGTCACGGCAGCGCCCATTATCCAGCAGGAGCTGCGACGGGCCGAAGTTGGTCCGATCGAACATCACCACCGTGTTTTTGTACGTGGTGGTCATGTGCATGGCCGAGACGCCGCCCTTCTCTACCAGAAGATTCCATCTTCCAGCTTCCACTGCCAGTTGCCGGCTGCGTCCCGACCAGATGCTTAACATCACAAGCATCATAAGCCAGAAATACCGAATTCCAGACGGCATTTTCATTATGGCTCTCTCTCAAACTAACACTCTTTATTAAGTGCGAGATTGATGACGAAAGCCTCATGATTTGATGGGCATTTATAGGCTTCTGCACATAGGAAGTCAAATGGCACAGGATAGGATTAATCGGTGGCCTGGCTTATCTCGTGTCAGGAACAAGAACAGCCATGCGATGCCTTTCGTGATTTACTTTCTTGTTCGTCCTTCCTGCAGTTGACTCGAATGTCATATTGATAATCCCACGGCGCTCTGGTTGCGTTTGCAGACGACATTAAGCTGATTCTTATCGAACGTTTTAAACTTCTCCCGCGCTGTAACGATTTTACCGAATTCGAACGCCTTGCGCTGTGTTTACTAATCTCCGCCGCATGTGAAGCGCAACCTGCAGCTATCTTCTCCACCTACTGCAGATCGCGATAATGGTCAACTTCAATCTTGCTGTCCGGGCGTTTGGAATTCTCTGATGATGTCGGTCTGCGTCTGCAAGCTGCTGAAGGCAGCCGAAGCTCAATAAAATTCCTACTCAAATTTGAGCAATAACGTTGAGATAAAAAAGCAAACGCTACCGTTATTATATTATTTTTGTTTCGACCACCTTTCTTCTTATCTCTAAATTAAAAGGGCAATCCGAAGCCAATAAACGGACGTGTTTTTCTCTTACTGAATCCCAGAGAATAAACCATTTCGACAATCAATAAAGAAAACGGCATTTTCATTCTTCCATTAGAATTTCGCTCTAATGGTCTGTCGTCACCTCGACGTCATCTCCTAAACACTTTTATGTCGACGAAAAGGTGTTTTAACACGTTTTTCAATAGCCGACTATTGGAAAGGTATTTTAATGGATCTCCATCATCCACGATAAAGGGGTCATTCCGTAGGCTTATGTCAAAAGCCTGTCAACCTGATCTCCGCCATATGGGAGCAGCGAAGGCTACAAGGCGTTCGTTTAAGTATGGTCGACAAGTGCAGATGTACCTATTGAGGAAAAGAAATTTAAGCCGTCCTCTTATTCAATTTTATATATTGATTAAATTATGCTTTAATTCTTCAATAAAATTATTTCATTTTTAATATAATTTTATAAATTATCAAGAAAAACTTTGCACAAATTTTTCATTAAATAATTTTAATTTGAATGAAATTTTATAACTTATCGAGGAAAAACAAACATTATTTAGTATTTATAGAATTATTTCATTGAGATTAATTTATTTTCAAGAAATATTTTAGTTTACAATAAATTTAATGCACCAAATGAGGATTCGCTTGCAGTTTATGTAATATTTTGGATCCATCGTCTGCATATTTTCGTAGAATAGACAACTAAAAAGTTTAAAGTACTCAAATTCAAATAGTACTAAAAGATGCGTCACTGCCACATCCAATAATCAATTCTCCTATTCTTGAGGTTTATGCGATAAAAATCCATATCCCTCTATGGTCTTGATTAGTTATAGTTACTAGAAATTCAAGTAGTAATGTATAGATTAAAGGTTTCCTGGCAACTTGTTTATATGAGCATTATCTTGTGGTTGATTACAAATTACTACAACATATATTTTTAGTACTTTTGTAATAACAATTGGCAAAATTTATGATAGAATCAAACGAAACCCACTTGCTTTCCAAATTCCAAATAAAAATTATTTATGATATATAATCACGCACACAAACACATCGTGTACTTATGTTGATATATACCTATATATTAGGTAATTACAAGTTTGTTTTACAACTAATGGTGGATCTAGTTTTGGTTGATATAAATAGTTTCTATCAAACGAAAACTCTAAAAAATAAGAATGAGAAATTTAAAATTTCTAATAAATTTATGATCAAATTATGATAGAGTTTTTGACAAGGGAAGATATGTGTAAAATGTATGCATTAGATAGAGCTTATACATGTAATAAAGACTAAAATTATTAGATGAATGAATCAATATGCTTTTACAGGTCTATTCTAATAAATAGTTGGTATGATATTTCCACAGTCCATTAGGTAGATATGTGCAAGCTTGTACTTTTTCCTCTAAACATACAAAATCTATGTTTAAACCATAATCTTGCACATATTATAATATATATTATTCTAGTTTTTATAAATATATACATGTTTATTTGTATAGTTTCATGTAGTAATGGTGAAGTTTTTCTATTTGAATCCTAATTATTATTTAATTTTGTTTGTATTTTAAATTTAATTACATGTACACAAATTGAACAATCATGTTTAAAATGGATTCATCTTTCTATCTTTTTCTGGTTCTATTACAACATATTCTTGTAAATTTGATTTTTTCTTGTCCATCTTTTCACATATGCCCACATGTTTCACATTTATTATGCATACTATAACCCCCATGTATGTGCATTCATTCTTTGTATTGAAATTGGCATTTACTTGTGTTGAGTAAAACCTAAATATTATTGAATCTTTCCCATTTGTTTCTCACCATGATCCAGCACAATACACATTCTACATGAGCTATTCCTATGTGATGTTGTTTAAAGTTATTCAATATACATAATTTTATATCAAGTTATCACATTCAAGTATAATTACAAAAAATGTATCTATATTAATTTTCACGTCCTAGGAAATTTACCCTCTTGCCAATATTTTCATAAAAAGAATAAAGGTCTTTAATCTAATTATTCTAAAGTGACATCTAGGAATAGTTATAAATTAATGACATATTTTGAATCCAACAGGTTTTCCTAATACTAAGGAAAAGTACTAATAGGCTATATTATTTTCCTATATTGAGATAGGAAATTTATACTATGAAACTATATTTATTTTTTAATATTTATTTTATTTATAGAGATAAGTAAACTAATTAGAATTTATTTACTTCCTAAAATTGCATTATTAGAGTATTCCAAAGGAATTTTAAATCTAAAAATTATTTACTTGATGCAATCACACGCCATACATTTGTATATATACATTTGTGTACACATGTTCCTTTTGCATATGCGTGCACACAATTATACAAATGTGGATATATATACATATTTATTAATTAGTTATTTCATCACTAATATAGGGTGTAGATGCCTAAATAGGTGAGATCCTAAGCGCACCCAATTTATCCTCTTATGCAGAATTAAAGGTGGATACAAATTCAAATAAATTATTTAATATGTTTCTCTCATTTATTCCAGCCGCTATAGTCCACCTTAATTGGAAGAAATTACATATTTATATATTAAGTTCTGCCATTTCACATTTATATCCCTTAAAATTAATAATTAAATATAACTATTTAAGATTCCCCAAAATTTCATCAACTAATTAATTAAATGAGATCAATTAGTTAACTAAATAATGAATTTCACATTCTTAAAGCATGCTTAAATTATTTACATGCATATGACAATGAAAATTAGGGATAGATTAGTTGTATAATTTAAAACCTCAAACCCTCGAATTTCTGAAGCCCTAATCCAACCATTTTGACACTTACACATGCATTAAAAAAATGTAAACATGTCAAGAAGTAATGTGAACACATCAAACACATAAGAACACCAGATTTACGTGGAAAACCCAAGGGGGAAAAAGAATGGTTTGGATTAGCTCACTAATATATGAACTACAACACTGAATACAATAAGGCTCACTGCCAAGGGCTCACTACCAAAGGACTCACTATCCAAAAGAAAGAAGAATAGAAGAAGGGTGACTCACTACCAATTTGAACTGCTAACAATGCATCTCTCATACGGTCAAGGTATAGTTCCATTGAAGCATAAACAACTCATCAAACAGACTAAAATATAGACACCTTCTACTTGTTGCATTTGGAAGTCATTAGCATTAATGCTCACACTTGATCAAATTCTCATCTTTCACATAACACACTCCAATATTAATCCACACAACAATTCTCATTTCATTTATACCCTTCATGACCTAAAACAACTTCAATTAGGTTGGCCGAAAGGAAATGTATACGCCTCAACCGTGCAACATAAGAAAGGTCGGTATCAGAAACTCTTAGGGTGGAAAGAAGTGAAGGAAGAGCACACCACTTTCATAAAATTTTATATAGTATCATTATGGAAGAGAAGAGAAGAAGAGAGATTTACACAAAATTGACTTCTCAACGCTTTATAAACAATAATTCCTTATCAATTTAGAATTGCGCAAACTGATTTGGCCAAAAACCTACACTCTAACACACTAACAAGTGACAACAAGAACACATCTCTACGTCTAGAAACATCTCGTGGACCACACAACAACACTTCATAACATATCAGAATATTCCACATCATTGGGATATTTTCCACAACTATTGGAACCACTTGAAACACAAAAACACTTGCTATTTCCTTGCTTCGTTATCACGGGGCATACATCCAGCGCCGCCTGGCTTTGCCAGAGCAACTTGGGGCCAAACGGAATTCAGGGAAGGCGATTCCAAACATCGTGAAACCGCATCTTGTTGTAGTACTTAGTGATACAAAACCTAAAACTATAGATATGAAACCTCTGAAAAGCTCTGATCATCATGTCTAAACCAAATGAGTATATCTTCAGTCACAAAGAAATGCAGAGAAAAACACTAAACACCACTCTTTCACACTGAACTCTTTTATATTCAAATTTTCTCAAAAGCACTTGGAAACCAAGAAAAAAAACTACATCAACAATAATTATCACATACATCAATGAAAATATTGATGACAACACCACAACATAGTGCAACACTTTTCAACATCAAAAATCTCCCTTAACACAAGTCAGGCCAACAACCTTTGTAACTACACTAAAGTAGGATATCAATGACAACAACAACATGTGTTGACATCAATACCAGTAATTCCAGGAACATCATCAATACAATAGCATTTGAAAACTACCTTTATACAAGGGGTTGAAATCAATGAAAACACCCAAGCAACTCACAAATAACTCAAGCTTTCAACATCTTTGAAATTTTGACGATCTCCCTCTTTATCATTGATGGCAACACTTGCTCTCTCAAAAACCATAAAAAACAAAAGAAACCAATAGTAATATTGCAATAAACAATACTTCCCTTGACTACTCCTCATCCCCACTCTTCACATACTTCTCCTCCTGCAACAGAAGCAACACCTGCATTCTAGGTCACTCTCCTCTTTTTGTCCTTAGACAATACACTCCCTCATACACAAGTATTTTAACAAGTTTTTCTTTCTCCTCCTATGGATTTTCAACCACTTTAACTCTCTCCTCCTTTGACATTAATGAAAAATGGAAAAATCATCATTTTATCCCCTCTAAACTTTATTTTTTGTATTGAACTCTTTTTCTCTCCCCCTTTGACAACATTCAAGGGGAAAGAATTGCTCTCTCTTTCCATTGTTCTGCATCTTTTTCTCTACCTTCCTTTAACAAAGATTCAAAGGACAGTACTGCTAAAATCTTCTTTTTCATTCCTCTACACACACTTTCCTACACATTGCCCCTTATGGGCACACAATATGCTCCAACTGACTGCACCATCTAGAAACCAGTACTACCTACTCCGCCTAAGAGGTATCCTTAAACATCAGTCTAGGAAAAAGAATAGATCTTGAAATCATTTATGAAAAGATGCATACACTTATGCATCTTGTTGAAAGGGGGGGAAATAACCCCTAACTTCTCCCAAAGATACTCAGAAGCATCTTTTGGGAGAACCTTTATGAAAATATCATTAACCTGATCCTTTATATGAACATACTCCAGCTTCACCTCATTCTCTATAACTTTCTCTCTCAAGAAGTGATATCAGATTGAGATATATTTTGTCCTTGAATGCATTATCTGATTCTTTGAAATATTGATTGCACTTATATTGCCACACATGATAAAAATAGGTTCATCATATGCAACTCTGATATCCTTCAATGTTTGTTTCATCCACAACACCCATGTACAACATGATACTATTGCAATATATTATTTTTCTAGAATAGATAATGACACTAAATCCTACTTTGTACTTAGCCATGATACCAACTTGCTTCAAAGAAAGAAAGCACCACCACTTGTACTTTTCCTATCATTTGCACATCCAACCCAATCTGCATCTCTATATGCACTCAAGCAGAATTCAATATCGTAAGGATACCACAAACCATAATCCAAAGCCCACTTCAAATATTTGAATATCCTCTTCACTACTACAACATGAGATTCTCTAGGATCTTCTTGAAATCTAGTAACAAGACAAACTGAATGCATGATATCCAATCTAGTAGAAGTAAGGTATAATAGTCCACCAATCATTGATTTATACTTGGTCTGATCTATCTTAGGATATTCATTTTTCTTGGTAAACTTACAACTAGTAACCATAGGAGTACATACCAATTAGAGTCATCCATTCCAAAAATCTTCAACATTTACTTAACATAGTTAGATTGCGATATGAATATACCTCTCTTTGATTGACTGATCTACAAGCCAAGGAAGAAATTCATGTCTCCCCACACATTGACATCTCAAATTATTTATACATTTCCTTAGTAAACCTTTTGGACATACCTTTGTCTCCTCTAAAGATTATGTCATCAACATATACTACCACAATTTAGATTTGTTCACCTTCAACTTTGAAATACAGATTGCTATCTATAGTACCTTTTCTAAATCCTTGCTACAAGTACTTATCTAACCTTGCATACCAAGTTCTAGGGGCGTGCTTCAGTTTATACAATGCTTTCTTCAATTTGTAAACCAAATTTGTATCTTCTAACAACTGAAAACCTTTCGGTTGTTTAATGTATACCTATTCTTCTAATTCACCATTCAAGAATGTAGACTTCAAATCCATCTAATATACTTTGAAATATTTGTGTCTTGTAAAAGCTAAAAACATCCAATAGCTTCCATTCTTGCAATCGGAGCAAAATTTCCTCAAAATCTATACCTTCAACCTATGAGTAACCCTTACCCACAAGTCTAGCCTTGTTTCTCAATTTTTTTCCATCTTCATTCAACTTGTTTTAGAATATCCCACTTAGTACCAATCACATTCTTTCTTTCTTTTTGTCTTGGGACCAATTCCTAAGTTAGATTCTTCTCTATATCTTTTCTAACTCTTCCTTCATTGCTTCGACCCAGTTCTCATATTTGCATGCCTCAGTGACTATTTTTGGTTCCACCTCAGAAAGTAAACTTAAATTTACTTGTTCCTCTATCATTGTAGCTTCGCTTCTTGTCAGTACACCTTTTTTCCTATCTCCAATGATACAATATTCTGAATGATTATTCTGTACATACTTGG
Organism: Sequoia sempervirens; assembly: GCA_007258455.2. Taxonomy (NCBI): domain Eukaryota; kingdom Viridiplantae; phylum Streptophyta; class Pinopsida; order Cupressales; family Cupressaceae; genus Sequoia; species Sequoia sempervirens. The sequence continues at coordinate 11,517 of VDFB02267899.1, forward strand.
GGGTCTTGGGAAATTTATTTTCTAGAGCTTTTTCCTCTTCAACTATCAACTCTTTTCATTTATCTTCAGCCTTTTCTTATTCATTGCATGGGGATTCATCACATTCATATTCTTCTATTACTACTAAACTTTGATGTTCTTTTTTATCCACTTCGACACTTGCACTCTCAACAATATTCTTCAATCTTTTGTTGTAGCATGTAGGTAGGCCTTGCTTCTTGTAGAGTATCCATGGGAGATTCCTTCACCAGATCTTTCATCAACATTTCCTAATTTTTCTTCATCTCTTTTGATATAACACTTTCTTCCAAAAACTTCAAAATATCTCAGAGTACGATCTTTACCATACCATAACTCATAGGGAGTCTTTGAACTATTCACTCTTTCTTGACCTTTGTGAAGAATGTAGACTACAGTATGAATTGCTTCTCTCCAATAGAAATCTAGAAGATTACCTTCCTTCATCAATGTCCTACCTGCTTCCTAAACAATTCCATTTTTCATTTCCATAACTCCCTTCTTCTGAGGAGTTCTAGGGGTTGATAAATGGCTTCTTATTTCATGATCTTCATAAAAATTGTTAAACTCATTTGAAGTAAACTCACCACCTCTATGAGGTCTCAAACATTTTATTTTTAGATTCATTTAATTCTCAGCCATAGCCTTAAATGATTTAAACATTTCTAGAGCTTCTAATTTTTCTTTGAGAAATGTAACCCAAGCCATTCTAGAATAATCATCAATTAATAACATGAAATACTTGTCTCCACATAACCTTCTAATTCTGGTAGGTCCACAAAGATCTGTATTTACTAACTCCAATGGATCTGTGGTTAAGTATTCTTTTTTCATGAATATTTTCTTTGTTTGATTTCCAACTTGACATTCTATGTAGCTTGCATTGATAGGATTTGTAATCTTTGGTAAATATCTAACAACAATAATAGAATTGATCTTCACTAGGCTATCAAAATTAATGTGACATGTTCTTCTATGCCATAGCTAACTTTCATTAGTTTGAGACATAAAGAGCTTTGCAGAACTACGTTTTAGTTGATAGACATTACCTTTTTTCCTTGTTTCAGCAGAAGTCAGAGCACCAAAGATTCCTTTTTTGATTACACAACCACCATTTTGAAATACAAGATTATATCCCCTACTAAATATTTGTCCTACACTTAGAAGATTATGTCAGAGATGCTTGAAATAAAAAACATCATCTATTTTATGCTTTCCATCAAAGATATTTGTAGATGTATCATCACCAAACTTCACAAGAACACCATCGTACTTTTCAATCTTAAGAAACTTACTCTTCTCACCTATCATATGATTTGAGCATCTAGTGTCAATGATCAATTAATTCTTCTCTTCTCTAGCATGAAAATTAGTCAACATAGTTCCTTCAATGCTATGACCTATTTCTGGAGCACTTTCCTTTACACTTCTTTCAAGATTAGTAGATTTAGTTCCAAAATTTAAATCCATGAACAAGCATTCATCATTTCCTTCATTAGGATAATTTGATTCTTCATCATTAGATACACCATCTTATTTTTTCAACATAATAACTCTTTTTGATAAATTTACCCTTATGACCCTTTTTATCATTAGTAGCTTTGATTGGACATTTACATGTATAATGACCTATATTTCCATAATCGAAACATTTGAAAGGTAGGTTACCTATGCATTTCCAGTACCCTTATTAAATCTCCTCAAAAAGTTTAATTCCACCTCATCAAGATCATCTAGATTTGATCCATCATCCTTTTCCACTTTGCATACTTTAAAAGTAGTTTCTTTGTTTGTAGCATCATGACCAAACTCTCTCATTTCAAAAGAAGTTAAAGAACCAAACATCTGATCTCTAGAATAATTATCAAAATTATGAGCTTCCTCAAAAGTAGAAACTTTAGAAATATAAGCTTTAGGAATATTTCTTAATACCTTTATCACAAATTCACTTTCATCCAGCTTTCCACCAAGACCATTGATGATATTGAAAACTTCACCAACTTTGAGTATGTAGGCAATAATTTCTTCATCTTCAGACATCCTTAAGGTTTCAAATTTGGCTTTGTAGTTCAACATCTTCACTTGTTTGATCTTGTCATCTCCTTCATAGATACCTTCAAGATTTTTCTAGATCTATTTAGTATACATTAGACTTATCACCTTTCCAAGTTTAGAATCAAAAAGACCATCCAAGATTGCATTCCTTGCTTTTCCATTGTTTCCATAATACTTGATCTCATCATTACTTGTCAGACCATTTGTAGGCATAGTATAACCTTTATCATAATATTTCAAAACACTCAATCGAAGAGAAACAATAAATGACTCCATGCTAGCTTTTCAGTAGGTAAAATTTGTTCCATCAAACAAAGGAGCTTTGACACCCTTCCTATTGTCCATCCAAATCTACCTCAAGGAGTTAGAATTCTTCTTGCCATCCACAACTCTGATACCAATTGTTAGATGAACATGACAAGTGAGAGAGGGGAGGTGAATCAGTTGAATTCTTTGAAATATTCAAACCCTCAATATCATTTCAAACCTTGATCAACCATTAAAGCCTTAACATGTATTAACAGAATGTAAACATGTAAATAAGTAACACAAACACATCAAACATATAAGAACACTAGATTAATGTGGTAAACCCAAGAAGGGGAAAACCATGGTGAGGATTAGCTCACTAATATATTAATTACAACACCAAATAGAATAAAGATCACCACCGAGAAAGATAAAGAAAGGCTCATTACTAGTGGCTCACTACAATAGGACTTATGATCCAGAAGAAAAAAGAATAGAAGAAAGGGACGCTCACTCCCAATTTGAACTGCTAACAATAAATTTCTATCTCAAACCCCCTTATTCTATCGAGTGAATACACTAGGTGCTTTATCTTTTCTCTCTATAGTGATCATGATCTAAAGACCATTCCAACATTCTCTAATTACTTTAATATGTATGTAACATTGATTCTATCTCCATCAATAGTTAGCTAGGTGGTTATTTTTATTACATAGGTAATTTTGCATCAATACTATTACGTATACAATAAATGTGTTTTTTTTTAGGATAAAAGGAAAAATCCTATAATATTATTGATAATATAAAATACCTGGGATTACATATATATAGCATAAGTGTGTGGTCTTGACCATTGAGATGAGTGTTTCCTGTAGCCTTCATGTTGGGAAAATATTGCAAAAAATATAGCATCAAATATTTAACTGAAGGTTTCTAGATTTTTGACTTTATTGATTTGAGGCACATGGTTTATGGAATACCACTTAGATATTTCTACAAGATTTTTCCTATAAAAATAAGTACATGAGTAGTTATTGAGGTTGGCATACACAAACTTTGGTTTGTTTGCTAATGTTGGATTGAGAATCTCTTGTAGGTGTCATATGTGACTAGAGAGAGCATGGATTGGAAGATGTGGTCAAATGGTTCTTATTTTTTTGTTCACATCAAGAAATGCAATTGCCACACATGATTATTTAAAGGCCTTGCACGGAGACTCTGCAAGTGTATTGTTATCTTTTTTTCTTGAGATAAAGCATAAGTAAATGATTCGTTCCATAGGTTACTTTTTCAAAGGTACACAGTGTTATCTTGTGGTATGTTTATTATTCTTTTACATTGTGTATTATGAATGAATTTAATTATTTATTTTTGTTGTTAGGTTTGTGAGGGTAGTCAAATCCATTTCTTTATGGGAAAAGATGTAGATATTTAAAATTTATGGATGCATTGCACGTTTGGATTTTTTTAGTTGCTTTGATACATGGGATTTTTTTTATTTCCACTCCTTTTATGATGGTTTCTAATGTGAAGCTTTGTATATGAGCTCCTAGTCCAAAACATATGTCACCATTGGATGCAAAATATCGAAAACCCGTGGGCTCATATCAAACATAATAATTTCTATAAATGCATTTTGTGTGCGTTTGAAGAGCTTTTATTGGGTCAAAATTATGTTAGGTAAATAAAAATCTATACAACTCATATAGTCTATATGGTCATACATTACATCAAATAATGTATAGTTTATGCGAATTAGTAGAATCTGGTACATTCTTTATTTTTTATTGTCGGAGTATGTTTCAATAGGGAACATGATTTATTTTCAAAAGTACTACTATAAGAGACGGGTGCAAGTGATTGGAAAGGATTATTCTTATAATTATTATTTTTTAGAAGAATGTGAAGTTCTAAGACAATTTACTACTTTCATGAAGTTTTCTCTTTTCTATTTTGACTCCTATTATTTGATAAACATATTTAGCATGATATCATAATTTAACATGAATGGGAAATAGAAGAGTGTTTTGTGATTGAAAATAAATCTAACAAATTATTGATTAAAGGAATGTGTAAGTCTATAGTGGAGATAAGATATGTAAGAAAGGCTACCAAGATTATTGTTGCAAGTAGAATTCCTATTTGGAGTTGAAACCTAAATAACTACAAGTTTATTAATTTTTGAATAATAAAGGGATATTTTAGTAGTAAGTAATTCAAATTAGTTTTCTTAATGAAAGAGAATGGTATTTTATCATAGATACCTACCACGTGTAGTATAAATAGTTACTACATGGGGATTAATTAAGAATCAATTTTACATGAGGGTTTTGCATTAAGTTAATAAATAGTAATACCTTAAAAAGGTTATTTTGAATACATAATTAATTAATTTAACCCTTTCCAATAAACAACTTTATTTTAATTTTTAGTTTGTAACCAACTATATGAAAATCTATTGCTACATAAACATGAATATAAAGAAGAAAGAGAGAAAAATTTAACTTGTGCTACATTTCTTTCCATACAAATGTGTTTTATATTGGAGGATGGCTACAAGACCCTCTTTCCACAAGAATTATATACTCAAACACCCCAAGCTATTTGAAGTTTTGAATTTAAACCATTGATGAAAAAATAATTAATTTTTTGGACCCAAGTTTTAAGGCTAAATATTGACTTATTACAAGTTGTTGGATAGATCTATTGAAACTATTTGAATGCAATTTTTTTTTAGCTATATTTTTTAGTTATTTAGAAAATTTCTAGATATCAATAATAACACATTGAAACTTCTCTAAATATCTAATGAGCATCGTCAATCCAACTAAGTTGTTAATAAAATATTGTAAATTTAAGGCTATGAGAATTGTATGTAATTGATTGAAAAATATATATTGTTGTCTTATGTATTTATCTTCGTAGATTATTGTAATGCAAGTATTTTACCTTCTTCTATCCATAGGTATGTGCATATTGGGAAAGAAATAGTTAGTTTTAAAATAGATTTTCCCTCCTAACATACTTCAATTTTTCATCTTCAAACAATAGGATTCTCTCTCTCTCTCTCTCTCTCTCTATCTATCTCAGCTCTTCTTATCTTTTATACCTTATTGTCCAAATAAATATTCAATATTCAAAGCCATGAAGATGAATCTATTTATATTTTTAACAATAGATTTACTAGTAACATTTTAGATATTACTAAGGAATAGAGGCCTAAGTTATTAGTGAGTGTGGGTTTGTATTATGACACATAAGAGTCTAAGTTGATACCCTCTTGAAGGCGATAATGTGTGAATCTATGCCAATCTTACCATTTGGTTATCCTTATGAAAAGTAGAGATAAATAAAAGATCCTAAATTTGAAAACCACTAATGTTTTTATTAATGATATATTTCATTTAGATGTTTGACCTAAGGGGCATGCAGCATATGTTATTGTTCATACAAAATATGTTGAATATGTATACTCAAGAAAGTAGAGGTGGACTATATTCTTTCATACTTTTGCATATGTGAATGAATATGCAATAATAGGAATTTAATATGAAGTTATCACTCTTGAGGATATGGATGTTGAAGACCAAGTCATTATATATGGATCTTCATTTATTTTCCCTCTAGCATGCCAAATTACCTCTGTAGAGTGTGATACACATGTAACTAGATGGGAGATGCGGAAGAGGATACTCGTGAGATTTACTGTAGAAGTGAACTTTTTTCAATAGGTCATGATGAATCTTACAAAATATAGTTGTAACTATAAGAGATTAGTTATTAACATAAGAAACCTCAAGTTTCTAATATTAAACAGTTGTTGAGCTAAGTGAGGACACCTGTTATATGTATGTTTCAAGTATGTAAAAATATATTGATCAACTATCATAATGGTGATTCATTTAGAATATCGACTTTTCTAGAGCTTGGTTTGACCACTAGTTAGTATAAGAACTTTCGTTTGGTGAAGGTTTTGGTTCAAATAATAGAGATGAACGTGCTACCACTATGCTTAAGGGTTTATTTCATACTTGATTGCATGTGCAAGAGATGGATTTGTCATATTTTAGTAGCCTTAAATAGTCTATATGGTTTTGTTCATCCAAAGATCATGCCTAGAATTCAAAGTTTTTAGATTATTATTTAAAAGGAAACAATTTTTTTCAAACGAAATGTGCAATTAAGTATGATTTGTCGAATAATGCGAATATGGGGATTTCAAATTTGATCTTGATCTATGTAAAGTAGTTTTCCATTAAGGTGATTTTGAGACACAGGATTATTAAGCATTTTGATTTTCTCATGTGATAAACTAACTCTACCAACATGTGTAATTATGAATCTCATTCTACTTCCTTAAAGGTGATTATCCATATGATGATATAATTTTATTTTATTGATATATTATGTGATTAGTTTCTTGGTTCAAGAGAAGAAAAAGAAGATGAATATGACACCTTCTTGCTTGACTAAAGGGGGATCATGAACATTCTTTCGTTTGTAAGTATATTTATATTTTCACTAGGAAGTATTTCTAGGAAATTTTAACTCATCTAAAATTATTATGTGTGATAAGGAAATAATACTTTCTTATTTTATTAGCTATGGCCTTGGGCCATGGGAGGTGTAAGGATTCAACCTAGATTTCATGCACTTATTATTATTTTTTTGAATTATCATTTTAGTGTTTTAATATATATTCAATTGTCTTTGTCTCATTTGAGATAGAAAAATCATTAGCAGGGTACATGGTATTATGTTTGGCCTTTAATGCTTGTATGTGTTTTAGTTTTCTTAAAAGAATAGTTGCATTTAATCTTTGAATTTTTACCTTTTTTCTTGGTCAAGTCTACCCTAGAGATCGGATTTTAGATTCCCTCTTGATTTTAATTTCAATGACCATAGCTTTAGCTAGATTATTTTAGGTATTAAGTTATAGTGTAATATATTACTTCTATGTTCAAATTTAGGTCATTTAATTCCTTACATTATATAGCTTGATACAATGTTTGTATTTCTTGATCCTAAAAAAATATTTAATAGGGACATGCTATGGACTTTATGTCTATATTCCTAATGTCGATTATGTTGATGATGAATAAAAAAGCCTGCAATGCATTAGTAGAGATAGAGTCCTCATATCTATGTTCCTTTTGATAACATGATGAGATATTATTTATAAAGGTTGATTTAAGTGTTCCCATTACATCAAAGATTTGATTTACATGTTTCTCTTTCTTTTATTTTCGAGTTGAGTGGTTCTCTCAAGTCTAGTTAGAAATTTTCTTAAGTCATCAAGGAACATCAACGGAATATGTGGGATGTTTATACACTATAGTTCATAGAGGATTTCAATTTATTTGCTAAACCCTTTAGGCTTTAGATATGAATATATGTTGAAGTAAAAGGAAACCCAATTTTTTCACTAACTAAAATATAAAAAAATGTCCTTGCGTCCAAGTGTCACGTGTTCATATGTGCAAGAAGCCCTATAGACTCAGCTCTTTTATTTGTTATAATTTGGTTAGAGATTGCACATCCAAATATTTTATTTGTCCATTCACATACACCACCATATTGCATCAGGGAATATTGCATGACTTTTTGTTATTTTTAATGTTTGTTAGAAGTCGCTAGATTGGTGCATCCAAGGGTTTTAACAAATATGAATATTCCTTTCTTAGAGAAATGTCCCTAAAGGTGTACCCCAAACATCATCAATTAGCAACTAAATATCATTATTGTTGAGGTTATCACATCAAAGTCTTACTAAATAGATACATTTAGATGAGATCCAATCAGTGCATAGTGTATTTTTTCTAAATAGTGGAGATCTATTCTACAATCAGATAAGCAAAATTTTGACAATAATTTTCTTAGTCTTGAGGTGGTCACCTAATAGATCATTACTTTCTAGAGTGATATATACCAAATTACAACACTCGACATAATGAAATTAACATTAGACCTAGAGCTATGCAAATTTATTTATCAATTTTATTTTTTTCATTTGGTTCTCTAAATAGTTAGGCTTAGGCCTTGATTCTACAATTTATAAATAACTATGCCGATTTAATTATTTTACAAAAGTATATTTGTGTAAAGTAAAAGTAACTTACATATTAGAAATGCATGTATTTTAAAATTACATAAAGATATTAATCTTGAGAAACTATTTTACTATTATAAATAATTTATGATAGACAACACTATATAAATGTCTGATTATTATTCTTCACAAAAATATATTTCAAAGAAAAGAGCTAATAGATCTATGCATAGTAATACACGATGCTTTTACTTTAATGGTGAAAATATCATAGCCATACACTTTTACCTTATGCTTTGGGTCTGCTTTGAATAAAGATAACAAGTATACAAGTGAAGTATTCTTGAGGCGAATTCAAATAATCCCACCATCACTCATCATTACAAATATATTTTGATCCTTATATCTCCACTCGCCACCTTGGACCAGATTCACATGTGTAGATTTAACTTTAATTGTTTCTGCAATCACAAGTCTAAACCGCTTAAATTTTGAAATGCCAAATCAAAATATTAACATTTATGTTGTATAGTAAGGTATTTAAAGGCATTCGAAATCAAGGAGGACATATAGGATTGTGGTAGGATTATCAAGCGCATTCACATAAGAGTTGTTATCGACGATCATTTTTATTGAAGTTGCAATGCATGCCATTTTCGCAATGTATGAAACAACGTGCGTAATTGCAGTGTTATTACAGACCGGAATACCATATTCGACTCCTTAGCGATGTTAGGAGAAGTGAACCCACTGGCCTTTGCTGGGAATTTCGCCGTTAACGACGAAAAACATGTAATATCCAGGAGGAGCAGCCAAAGCCGTCGGGGGAGCGGTTACTGTCGCAGAATAAACTGTGGTAGAGTTTGGAGCCGCTACCGGTGTGGATGCGGAGAGGGAGAGCATCCTCTGGCCCATGGATGTGGTGTGAGTTGTGAAGGGCGGAGCGTACGCGTTAAACTTTACCACGTTGCTACTCGTCAGACCGAATGCAACTGAGAAGGTGACCGTGAAGGTGGCGCCGTAGGCAATATTGGAGGAGGAAGGCATGGCGGTTATCTGCGGGCGGAGGACGGCATAGACGCTCTCCAAATAATAAGGGCTGTACGCATCCAAACGGAGCTCCGTTGGGAATTGCGTTCCCGTGAAAACGTAATTGAAGTGTGGGTTGGGGCCGCCTGCCATAACTCTCCCGTCGGGCAAGACGTTGGCAGTGGAATGGTACATTCTCGCGATACCGGTGGCCGCCAGAACGTAGAAACGCTGCTGCGCGGCGGGTAGACTGTGTCTGTAGAGGTAGGGCGTGAAGACGGGCGTGTTGGCCATGTCCCACCCGGCCACACCTTTGGCAGCTCCGTTTATGATTAGAATTTCGCCGTTGGGGAGAATGAGCATGTCCGACATGGTTCTTGGCCCGGGCATGTCTTCCATGCTCCACGAAGGATTGGCGTCCGTGATGACCATTCTTCCGCAGCTGCGTAGGGCGGGCGTGAAATTACCGGCTTTGGCGGCGGCGAATCCACCGTCGGGGCAGCCACCGCAGACGAGGATTTCCACCTTGCTAAACCCATCGGAGGCAGAGAGCGGCAGCATCACGGAAGAGCCCGTGGAAGGGTAGTTCCGTGGGCCGTCGCCCGGAATTCTGGGAAATGTTTTCAACACCACGTTGTTCTTGTAGTCGAGGAGAATGGAGTCCCTGTTGGCGAAGATAAAGAGATTTCCGTCGGAGGAGAGATGGAGGAACGGATACAGGTTGTTCTCGACTGTCGAGCTGGTTCGGGTTTGGGTGAGGAAGGGCAGGTTGTACGTTCCCTCACCCGGCCGCCTGGGAACGAACTCGTAGTTAAACACGCCGGTGCCTCCCACCACGATGATGCGGTTGTCGGGCAGGATCTGGTTCGCGGCGTACCACCGGTTCGCGAGAAGCTTAACAGGCTCAGAATTATCCCAGTCGCAGGAGGCGTCGGAGCAAGGAACAAAGTACCGGATATCTGTGGCTCCGTCCCGCCACCCGCCCGTATGAACGAGGGTCCCGTTGGCGGCAAAGGCTCCGGAGGAGCACCAGGTGTCGGTGAAGATCATGAGCGGCCTGATGGTGTTGGTGGCTATGTTGTATTCGATGGAGTGAGCCCAGCAGTCGTGGGTCAGGGCCTGGTCCTGCGGGTTGTCACGGCAGCGCCCATTATCCAGCAGGAGCTGCGACGGGCCGAAGTTGGTCCGATCGAACATCACCACCGTGTTTTTGTACGTGGTGGTCATGTGCATAGCCGAGACGCCGCCCTTCTCTACCAGAAGATTCCATCTTCCCAGCTTCACTGCCAGTTGCCCGGCTGCGTCCCACGACCAGATGCTTAACATCACAAGCATCATAAGCCAGAAATACCGAATTCCAGACGGCATTTTCATTATGGCTCTCTCTCAAACTAACACTCTTTATTAAGTGCGAGATTGATGACGAAAGCCTCATGATTTGATGGGCATTTATAGGCTTCTGCACATAGGAAGTCAAATGGCACAGGATAGGATTAATCGGTGGCCTGGCTTATCTCGTGTCAGGAATAAGAACAGCCATGCGATGCCTTTCATGATTTACTTTCTTGTTCGTCCTTCCTGTAGTTGACTCGAATGTCATATTGATAATCCCATGGCGCTCTGGTTCCATTTGCAGATGACATTAAGCTGATTCTTATCGAACGTTTTAAATTTCTCCCGCGTTGTAACAATTTTACCGAATTCGAACGCCTTGCGCTGTGTTTACTAATCTCCGCTGCATGTGAAGTGCAACCTGCAGCTATCTTCTCCACCTACTGCAGATCGCGATAATGGTCAACTTCAATCTTGTTGTCCAGGTGTTTGGAATTCTCTGATGATGTATGTCTGCATCTGCAAGCTGCTGAAGGCAGCCGAAGCTCAATAAAATTCCTACTCAAATTTGAGTAATAACGTTGAGATAAACAAGCAAACGCTACCGTTATTATATTATTTTTGTTTCGACCACCTTTCTTCTTATCTCTAAATTAAAAGGGAAATCCGAAGCCAATAAACGGACGTTTTTTTCTCTTACTGTATCCCAGAGAATGAACCATTTCGACAATCAATAAAGAAAACGGCATTTTCATTCTTCCATTAGAATTTCGCTGTAATGGTCTGTCGTCACCTCGACGCCATCTCCTAAACACTTTTATGTCGACGAAAAGGTGTTTTCACACGTTTTTCAATAGCCGACTATTGGAAAGGTATTTTAATGGATCTCCATCATCCACGATAAAGGGGTCATTTCGTACGCTTATGTCAAAAGCCTGTCAACCTGATCTCTGCCATATGGGAGCAGCAAAGGCTACAAGGCGTTCGTTTAAGTATGGTCGACAAGTGCAGATGTACCTATTAAGGAAAAGAAATTTAAGCCGTCCTCTTATTCAATTTTATATATTGATTAAATTATGCTTTAATTCTTCAATAAAATTATTTCATTTTTAATATAATTTTATAAATTATCAAGAAAAAATTTGCACAAATTTTTCATTAAATAATTTTAATTTGAATGAAATGTTATAACTTATTAAGGAAAAACAAACATTATTTAGTATTTATAGAATTATTTCATTGAGATTAATTTATTTTCAAGAAATATTTTAGTTTACAATAAATTTAATGCACCAAATGAGGATT
>VDFB02267900.1:0-36155 GCA_007258455.2 Sequoia sempervirens
GCCCTCTCTCCCATAAGCATAAATACATACATATAGGCATACATACATGCATGCATACATACATGATACACCGACATACATATACATACAAACATATGAACAAAAATTCAAAAAACTGGCATTTAACTAAGGGAATAAATAACGCGAGCGTGTTATGTGTTGCTAGATATGTTCCACGGAGAAGGAAAAAGTGAAAACTAATAAATAACGTGTGTTATATTTTTCTTTGGGAATCCCTGAGCCTTAGCTTTGGTATTTTCCTTGGAATACCAACCCAAAGGCTTGGAGGGCATTCCCAACGACTAGAGACGTGTTTTTTGCAAATTCTACAATTTTTCACATAATTGGGTTTGTGCTCATCGTCAGGATTGCATTTGGTTCAATATTGACAAAATTGAACACATCGGTAATGTTAAGTTCTCTCTTAGCTTTCCAATGATATAATTTTTTTCACTTTCTGACAATGTTGGGCCTTTCATCCATAATTTCTTTTGTTTGTATGTGACCTATTTTTTGTCAAAAAGCAGTGTTTGGTTTTTTTTCATTATAAATTAGCAGTTCATCAAAATTTCAAATAAATTACATTTTAGAAGCAAGACTCATTCTACAAATTTTAAAAAAATAAATTTTTTTAAAAATCTATTACTCAAATTTGGCAGAACAGGCCGAAAATTCTTCTCTTGGAGATTACTTAGAAGATTAATGTCAGATATTCATTAAAAATTGCTCGGAAAAAATTGTGCATCAACTAGATCTTTGTTAGCTAACTTCCGACCATGGCGATTTTAAATATACTAAAAAGTTCATCATGCTAGGGTTGGCCTGAGTTGCTATGTTATGTTTTACGAAAAAAATAGCACAATTTGGTACATCAGCAGTGAACATAATCTCAACCATTTTCAAAATAAATTAGTAGTTTAAGTGATAGACTTAGAGCACTTCGATCCTTGTTTTTGTTCCATCTCAAAATTTTGAGCGTAACTATCCTCAATTTCATGTCCAAGGTCAGCATTTCCTAATTTTAGAAAAAAAGTGGCCACTTAAGCCCCCTTTTTGGGAACCATCTTGGTGCACTTACCCAAATGATAAAGGAATTTGTTGTAGAAATACTCAAAAATAAGCACACCAAAGTGAATGAGACAGATAGTGTATTGAATGAAGAGACTTAGTGCTATTGAGAAGTTGACAAAGGTGCATGTGCAGTGTCTGTAATGGGCATATGGCAATGTAAAACTCGAGCAACAGGTAGTAGAAAGTATGTAATGAAAAAGGAATCTGCTCTAAAAACACTTGAAAAGAAGTAGACCAAAGTGAATAAGATAGTAATGTATCAACTAATGAGGTTGTTCCTGCACTTGACAACTTGACGGAGGAGCATTGTGTAGTATGTGCAATGAGAAAATGCCAATGCAAAAGTGGATAAAGTCAAGAACTTTTGTATTGAATATGAATTTGTGCAAGGAAAGAAAGTGAGAGATGAAGCTATAAGTGGTTATGAAAAAATGAAGTCAAATATTCTTCAACTTAAGAATTCCATGGAACAAGTACAATTCAAAATAGATGATAATGAAAAGAAAAAATTAGATCTTAGTGTAGAAATAGAGAATCGATTGGTTGGAGACATGAAAGACCTAGGTGAAAATTTTAGGTAGAAATTTTTTGTAAATGAATTATCAACATAAAACATCTGCATTCTCTAATAAAAAAGACACTCTCATAGCTGAGCAAAGAGTAGCTACAAAGCTACATAAAACTATCGAAAATATTCAAAACTCTATCCAAGAAATGGATGGTGTTTTACTAAAGGCTAATGAGGGAGCAACTAATCCAAAGCTTAAAATAAAATATATGGAGTAAAAGGTAGAAGCTCATGAAAAGGAATACTAGGGGGGTGATAATAGATAACAACAATGTGGATGAGGAAAAATGTGTGACTGGTCAACTTGCAGATGTAAAAGCAATAGTTAAAACTATTGAAATTGAAGTAAAAGAATGGAAACGCTACAATTAACCACTTAGAAAAGGAATTAAAATATTAAAACAAAATTTTATCATCAAAATAAAAGGATTTTAATTAATGTTGTTGATAGACAACTGCAATCTAAAAGGCACAAAGTTAAAAAAAATAAACATAACAATGGAAGGTGTGATTTTCAGGACATGCATACTATTTTGCAAAATTCCATGTTGCAAAACCCTAAGTGTTAAGAAGCAGGAAACCCACTGTGAGACAACCCTTTACATTCAAACAAGGAGATTCAAATAATTGAAAACCCATATTATGTTTTTCAAATTACAATTATTTTGTGGACTTTTTTTCAATCATGTGAAATTTTAACACAACAATTAAAGGTGTGATTTCCAAGACATTCATACTATTTTATAAAATTCCATGTTAAAAAACCCTAAATGTTAAGAAGAAATCAACCTACTATGAGATTGAACCATAGATTTTTGGCACCCTAAACCTTTCTTACACTTCTAGGGTTTTTCACCTAAAAGGAGAAAGAAGGGTCAAAAGATCTAGGTAGGTTCACTCAAACTAGGCAATGTATGATGTTATTTACACTAAATGAGATGTTCTAAATACAAATAGATGAAATAATTGATTGATTAAGTATGTAAAACCTATGTAATATGCAATGTTTGAAAACACATTGTGTTATGCAAAAACACCTAGAAATGAATGCAAAACTTAATAGAAATGAGCCAAACTGAAAGTGTGCACTTGGAATATGGATGAGGACTGGAAATGGACTATGGAATGTTATTGATGCTAATTTTTAGGTTTGGTGGGACTCATTCGCCATTTTTGGACGAATTAGTCCCAGTTCTGCAAAACTGAGCCGCAACCTGTTTCAGACAAAAGGGTATCTAAAAATGTAGAAAACTCAAAATTGGCCTTGGAGTGGGACTCATTCACCACTCATGGTGAATGGTTCCAATTTTTAATTTCTAAATATTCAAAAGTGGAATTTGGAGCTTTCGGTCTGTACTTTAACTTCCTACAAGAGTTTGCTTCTGAAACTTTGATTTACAAATTTGAAAATGAGTTTTTGTTGATATTTTGACTTGTTGAATGAAGAGAAGACTTGAGAAACCTTGTAACTTGATTCTTAATGATTTCCAAGCTTCCAAGAGACCTAAATCTACAAACAAACAAGACAAAAGAGAGAGATGTTGAATGTTAGGGCATGGGGGTTTGCCTTGGTCAAACCCCTTTTAGGTAATTAAACCAAAATGCTGAAATAATGTTATGAAACATACAATAATGGATTTGATTACCTTTCCATGATGTTTGATTTTGAATGTCTACAATAAAAGATGAAGAATCTGCCCTTGAATGTTTGAAAATTGATATCTTGGTGACTTGCAATGATGAAACCCTAAGTTGCTTGACTTGAGATGGAAGATTGGTGGATGAATAATGAAGAATGGATAAAAGAGATTATAAAAATGAGTTAAAAGACTTATATTTATAGGAATTTTACCTTATTTACCCGTTAATACCTCATCACAGGCCAACATGAAGAAATAATAAACTTAAATTTCACTTTTTTCCTGCTCAAAGGTCAAAATTGGGCCAAATGGGACTGATTCACCACAAATGGAAAATGGGTCCCACCTAGATGGGACTAATTCACCATGCATGGTGAATGGGTCCCACATGGGCCAATTTGTTAGCTAGGAAGCTAGGTGATAAGGAAATAAGGTTTAAATTGCAACTTTGTCAGATATTTGATCAATTTGAGCCTTGGGATGCATAATATGGGTTAATCTGGGACTATTAGTGATGATGTGAATGTCAAATAGGGCTTGGGACGCATAATTCAATGTGAAAGTGTGGTTAAATACACTTTACAACACTAAAATGAGGTCCACTTAGCCTAGAAAGGCACAAGAACCAATGTGAATGTGCAAGACACATTACAACACTAGTTTATCATTAAGTTTAATTCAAATATGAGGATGTCATTAAACACATTTTATACTATTGATTTAGGGAGAAATGGGTTCATTAAGTCTAGAAAAGTGTGAAAGTATCTTACAACACTTTACAACACCTTTACAAGACATCATTAAATGCATTTAAAAGGGTCCAAGACCTAGTGTGAATGCATAAAATGCCTCACAACACTAAATTAAGACCTCATTAAGTCCATTTTATCATTAATTAATCCCATGTCAAGCAAAGGCTACTTTTTCTACGACATAGAGACAAGCCTTTACATTTAAACAAAGAGATTCAAATAACTGAAAACCCACATTGTGTTTTCCAAATTATAATTATTTTGTGCACTTTTTTTTTCAATCATGTGAAATTTAAACACAACAATGGAAAGTGTGATTTTCAAGACATTCGTATTGCTTTGTAAAATTTCATGTTGCAAAACCCTAAGTGTTAAGAAGCAAACAACCCATCGTGATACAACCATTTACATTTAAACAAGGAGATTCAAATAATTGAAAACTCACATTGTGTTTTCCAAAATACAATTATTTTGCGCACATTTTTTTCAATCATGCAAAATTTAAATATAACAATAGAAGGTGTAATTTTCAAGACATTCATATTTTTTTGTTAAAAACCATGTTGCATTTAACCATATGTGTTAAGAAGCAAGCAACCCACCATGAGACAACCCTTTACATTTAAACAAGGAGATTCAAATAACTAAAAACCCACATTGTGGTTTCCAAATTACAATTATTTTGTGCACTTTTATTTTCAATCATATGAAATTTAAATGCAATTTGTACTCAAATTAAAAGTCCTTATAAATTTTGAAGGGGTCGTTCAATACATTCACACTGTCTAGATTAAAAAAGCTTTTTGAGACATTCATTTTGTTTTGTAAAAATTCATGTTGGAAAACCTTAGGTGTTAAGAAACAAGCAACCCATATAGTGTTGTAAACCCTCTGTAACCCAATTGGTTAGCACCTCTCACCTCAATTTGGCTGATTTTCTCCTCCAATTCCTCCATGTGCACTCTAAACTTCAACTTTCAATGTGTGGAATAAAAACACACCTCAATTTGGTTGGTTTTCTTTCCAACTCCTCCAGGGGCACTCCAACCTTTAGCTTTCAACATACAAACATGAAACATAGAGTGTTTTCCTTATTCTTATTCCAAACCAAAATCACACACATCAGTTTGCCTCCAATTCTTGTGCCAGAAAAAAAAAGCTCTAAAAATGACAAATTTTGGCTCAAGTCACAAGGCCCAGTTTTATTGGTGAGCAAGAGGTAGGAAAACTAACCTGATGGCACCATTAACTCTTAACTACCATTTCCCTAACACTTGGTCTTGTTTTTCGATGTCATCACTTTTATCCCCCATCTGGTGGGCCCCTCACTATGTCATCTCATCATATTATGTATGTTTCTATATATGTTTTTATGTATGGTTTCATGCATTTTTGTATTTATAGAGGTATTTTTTGTCAGGAGATTAGTCGCATCCCACTTTTTCCACAAATAGACCTTTTACAAGAATTTTTTTTAAATAGTTGTGTAAGGAATTCTAAGTGAACTAGCTCTCTTATTCTTAAAATGTCAAGTTTGGATGAATAGTTATGATGACGATGTCATCAAGGGCATATATTGACATCAACATGATGTAATATTGTTTTTAAGGGTGAGGATCACATGGTGATGTCAGCATGAAGTAATGCTAATGTCATAATTATATGGATTGCAGAAATTCTAATTGGACCGATTACGGGAGTGGTTCATAAAAATCTTGTTTAGTTGACCAAGGAATTTCTTTATATAAAATATGAAAAAATTGTGATGTCACTAGTGCATGATATGTGGGAATTCTCAAATGAACCCATTCTATGCAAAAATGTTATTGTGTGGGTTCAAATAAGCACCAAACTTCTACAATCATTAAATTTTATTTTATGTGTTATTGGATGTGGGGAAAGTCAAGAGAACTAGCTCTTTTATATTTTAATTGGTGCAATTCACTCGAGCATCAAATTTTTGTGAGGAACATTCTTTGAGTTTCTTAGCCAAACCGATATGTGAGGAAAACTAGGTGAAGCAACTTTTGGATCAGTTCGAAGTATAAACTTTGCAAGTGAATATCCTCCTTGTCTTAATGAATTCTGAGAAACTTCTAAAGTGAGTAGAGCTTAATTTTAAATTCTCTATCTATTCATGATGAAAATTTGTCTCTTGGCTTAGCCAAGTTTGGGAACTTGATTAATGCTTTAAATGTTGACATTAAGGGACCAAGTTAGACCTAAGAAAAGGAGAGGGGATCCAAATTTTTCTAAAATAAAAAATGGGATATGTTGAGTAGAGGTGGAAGAGGTCATTGCATATAATCTATTTTAGGGTAGAGAAAAGGTTTACAAAAATGGTCACTTGAAATTATTAAAAATAATGAAATGTTGATTGACTAGAATAGAAACTAGAATTAATTTATTTTTAAAACAATATAAACATTATGACATTGTATTATGAAAAGATAAAAAATAAATAAATAAATAAATTAAATAAAAGACAAAATAAACACTTTTATCCTTTAAATAATTATATGATTATGTTATTTTACTTTTAAATAATAAATTCAAACCTAAAAAACTTCACTTTAAAATTTTTATTTCAATAGATAAGCCCCAAATATCTTATATAATCAATTCTTTTGAAATTTTAATTATTTTTATTATCTATCAAAAACCAAATAATCATAAACATTTTATTGTCATTCACTCATGTAGTGTAGTAAATTGTTACGGCTAAAAATTTTACACTAGATTTGGCACCCTATTTTGTATGCATAATTAATTATATTAATAATTTGTTCATTTTGGGTCTAGATTGGGAAAATATATTTTTTTCCCCAACATCCCTGGCTTTGTGAGCAAGAAAGTCCTAGACAGGGGTGCTAGGTGCCCTAGTCCTAGGAATTTTCATTTAAAATATTGCACAGTCTAGTGTAGGCCTTTGGCAATTTAAAAGTGATCCCAAGTCAATCTAAATAAAAAAATCAATTGGGATGCATTTATTAAAAAAATTCTCTCATTTGAACAACTACATTCTATTATGAATTATGAGGAATGATTATGTGCAAATTGTAAAGATATATGCAGTCTCTTCTCTACACATTTGCTATAGCTCTCTATTCTATTATGTGGACTAACCCCTTCCAGGCCTTAAAAGAAATTCCTACATTCTTCATCAACTCTTTGTGCCAACTTATTGTGTGACATCAGTTCAACAAAGGGTTTCATGCCTAAGGTAAAATTATCATATCTTGTTCATTTATTACAATCATTATTATTTACTTTGCCTCTGCCCCAACAAGGACACATGATTTATTTCGCCATTATCATTGTTGTTGTCGAGGTAGGAACACCAACACATGGGTTTGATTGAAGAAAACTCCTATACAATGCAACCTTGTCTCCTCTTTTTATGTATTCAAGTTAGATCTAAAACTTCCATCAGAAACATGTTGTAGAAGAGCATAGAGCATATTTTAACAAAGTGACCAAACCTCCAAACAAACTAAAACCCTAGGACTAGGGCACCCCACACCCTTGTCCCTACATTTCAGCCTTAGATTTCAATCACATGTGCTCTTCTATCTGCACTTCTCAAATTTGTACCCTTTTCTTCAATTTTCTATTTTTTTTGTGTGATCATTGTATTTTCATATCTAAGGCTTATTTCAATTAAGTTAATCAATTACACACATCAAATCTTTCATTTTTGCAACAAAGAAACAAAATCTAGACAGATTGGCTCTCCTTTGAGGTAGTTAGCCAATCATAAAACCTTAATTGGTTTATGTTCCACTATTAAGTAAAGGGAAAGGTAGATCTAGACTAGCTTGTTTGTTTATCTTTACATACTTTCATCCATCTATTCATGTGAGACACTTATTCCTTTCATCTTTATATATTTCCTTAAGTTAAAAAAATGACATTAACATAAAATTTATTAATTAAAAAAACAAAAAAATGATAAAATGAAACAAAATCTTATTTAAACATATACTTAAAAAAATTCATTCGAATAAAAAGTAAAAACTTTTTATTAAGTAAAATTTTAAATCGTAATAATTGCACATATTGTATTTTTTTTTTTTTATTATCTCATTTCATCTCTTTTCTACATGAAACGAAGGATAATTTAACTCTATCCACTTCAATGTAGCAAAATCATATTTCCATCACCCCCACTAAGTTGCGCAAAGCCTGCATAACTCTATCCTCTTCTCCCTCCGCAATTAATCCTTTCTCCACCATGCCATTCTCCCCTGAAAAATACGCCTCGTAGTTGTTTGATGTGTACCATTCAGAACGTTGTGTGAAGACACCTATCCATACCCACATCCCCTCCTCCACCTCCACTTCAGATTTGTTTTCATCAATTGAATCTGTCCCAATTGTAGTCAACAGCGCCATACGTGGAGTCAACATAAAAAAACAAACAATAATGGCATTGCCATTGGTGACCTGGTTCACCACCAATTTAGGCCCATGATTCCCATCAGTTTGCACGTTAGAGCAGGAGTCAAAGACATAGAGAGTAGGAAAGACCAAGGAGTTTACAAGTGAGGCTGCATTTGGGACTGCTCGCGTACAAACTATTATTTCGCCAGGCAATTTCTGCAAATAATTTGTACATCAATATTCAAGCGAAAGCACAATAACACAAAAATAATTAGAGTTCTAAATTCCTAGAGACTTGCATTACCTGCAAGCTTTGAATGCAACCTTCAACAGCTGATTTCCTCATTGCTGTGAGATGCAGGGTCCTCAATCTTTCCATGCACTCCAGGCTCTCTCTACTCGGCACCTCCCACCATGTATATGCTTTCAACTTCTCCAATTCTCTGCAATGTTGCAAACCTTGAATTTTCTTAACTTGGGAGCAACCGCTCAGTTCAAATTCTTGGAGAGAAGTTAATTGTGCAAAACTGGGAAGCGCAGACAACTTGGGGCATTTACTTATGACCAGTTCTCTGACTGAGCTTGGTAGGCCTTCTATCTCCGTTAGATTGCTGTTGTCTTCAATTCTTAGAGTCTCAAGGCCAGCACAACGGTCTTTTGAGATGGAGATCTTGGACAATATATCATTATCTGATAGCTGTATCGTCTTAAGCTTACACAACGAAGAACCAAACGATCCAAGATCGAATTAGATGACTGGACAACAAGATATCCACAGGCTTTGAAGATTCGTCAATTGATTAATTGATTCCGGCAAAGATTTCACTCCTAAATCGAATATCTCTAAACTCTCTAAGAGACTAAGACGCCCCACAGACTCTGGTAAACATTCCAGCCTAATGCTATTATTAATTTCGAGTGTAGTCAAGGAAGACAAATCTCCAAGAGAGGCCGGCAAGCTTCTCAATGAATTACCCCCAACAGACAATTTTCGCAATTTCCTCAGTTGATCAATCTTCATTGGCACCTCCTTTAACTTCCTCATATCTTCTAAATAAAGCTCTCTCAAGGACGCCTGATTTGTGACGTGACGAGGCAACTCTTCCAGTTGATAGCAGCATGAGAGGTTCAAATACTCTAGCTTTGACATGTTCTCCATAATGTCCGACATAAAGGTCACATTGAAACATGAGCTTAAGCTCAGATGTTGCAGCAGCGTTAACTGCTTACAAGAATATGGTAATCTTTCCAATTTCCTGCACCCCAACAAACTTAGATGCCGCAGATTTCTCAAATTGCCAATACTGTTAGGTAGTGACGACAACTCATTACATTGGTTTAATTCCAGGTGCTCCAGCGATTGTAGTAGGCAGAATTCCTCTGGAAGACTTTCCAAACTCTCCGTCGAAGTCAGGACGAGCTTTTTCAATTGCTTGAGACGTCCTATTGACTTTGGAAACTGTTGGAAACTTGGACAATAAGAAATACTCAACACTCTTAACTGTGAAGGAGCCTGCAACATATTTTTGAGGAGATGAACTAAACATTCAATAAAAAAAAGGAAATATAAATTTAAAACAACTGGGAGATACTTACATCACACTCAGTCACCCAAAGCTCTTGTAAGCAATGATTATTCTGCCTCCAATTTTCCCAAAGTTTTAAAACCCCCAAATTTTTTAGTGGAACTAGTGACTGAAGATTTCTCTGCCCAATACCAGACCAGCGAAGGCAGACCAAATCTCTTGATGCTTCGCTAATTACGTGAGTTAAATTACAACCTTCAGCCTCAATAATTTTTAGTCCAAGTCTAGAAGGCGCCAGGGCCCAAATTCCTCTGCTTGTGCTAACCATGAGTTCCGCGCGCGACGAGCAATCACCAAACTCCTCAGCAGAGGTTGTCTTTATTCCTCGAATGCCTATTCCATTCTGAACCCAAAAAAGAACATAAAATTAAACAACTGTGAGAATAATAGAATTTTCATGAGGCAACCACACAAACAGAAACAAAGAGGATTCATTTACCATTGATGAGTAAGACAAATTTAAAATGTTAATGTTACCTGTTCTTCATTATAAACTGTAAACCAGAGACAGTTATTCAATACTCGAGCTAAGCTGGCCATTATTCCTCCCATACCTATTCCATTCTGAAGCAACCACACAAACAGAAACACAGAAGATTCCTTTGCCATTGATGAGTGAGACAATAAGAAAAAAAAAAGAGATAATCTCACATGTTCTTCATTATAAAATTTATTTAAACCAGAGACACTAGTTCAATACTCGAGCTAAAGTGCCCATTGTGCCTCCCATGCCTATTTCATTTTCAATCCAAATAAAACATCAAATTGAAGATAACTATGAAAATAAAGAAGATTTAGTTTTCACTGATAAGTGAGATATATAAAAACTGTTAATTTCACCTGTTCATTATAAACTTTAATATTTTGCTGAGGAGACCAAAGACGGTAAGGTGATTGCTCATTCGCAATTTCTCTTCCCAAATCTCGTAAATGGTCATGCATTCTGATGTAATTTCTCTCATCTATTTCAATAAGACACTTATTTCTCAACCTCTCCAAGCTGTCCAAACCACTCCACCCTGATCCATTCCATACTTCAATTGCCAGATCACTTTCTTCTCCAATGAAAAAACATGCAATATCCAAAAATACCTCTTGCTCTTCATAATCTAAAGCATCATAACTTATTTTCAGCTTATTCTTGATATCCTTGGGTACAATCCTAGAGATCTTCTCTAATTGAGTCTTCCAGGAATCTTTGTTCAAGTTTCCATAAAGCTGCCCACCAAGAACTTTAAGAGACAATGGCAACCCACTACAAGCCTCTAAGAATTTTTCAACAAGCTCCTCGAATCCATTTAGTGGAGATGGTTGTAAGAAAGCATGCCAACAAAAAAGTTGTTTGGCATGAAATGCACTCAGTGGTTTCATTTTATAGTGGGAGGAGATGTTCCAACACCTAAGGACTTCAAATTCCCTTGTAGTGATAATAATCAAAGTACCTGATCCAATCAAACTTTTGGATCCTTGGCTGGGCAATAAAGCATTCAGTTGGTCCACATGATCGACATCATCTAGAACAATTAATGCCCGAATAGATCTCAAGCGGCTTGCAAGAATTGCTTTCCCCTGTTCTACATTGTCAACTGATAAATTTCTGAAACCAAGATCATCCAAAAGTTTTTTCTGCTTCTCATACAGCAATTTTTTGTTATAAGCATCTCTAACATCTAATATAAGGCTAGCCTTCTCCATAGATGGATATATATTATTATATAACCTCTTAGCAAGGGTAGTCTTGCCAGAACCACCCATGCCCCATATTCCAACAATTTGCACAATCTGATGATTTCTGTCAGATTGAAGTGTACTCAATTCAAAATCTTTTACAGTTTCATCTAAACCCACAGGATGTTCTGCGACCACTAATGGTAGCTTTTTAATTTCTTTCACAACACAATAAGTAATACTCTTGAGCAGCATGTCCTCGTCTCTAAACATATAAAACAACAACAAAGGAAAAAGAATAAACATCACACTTAGTTGATATTATGATAAAAGAAGTCTATGGTCCTAAAAACTAATAAGTAAAACACAGAATAAGTGCATAAGCTGGAGCAAATGGTACTTACTCCTTGCTATTAACGATGTAACCAATGTTATGTGAAACATTGAAGAGCGTATACTTCCACCTCTCAATTTTTTCCGAGGTGATTCTACCCTTTTTTTGGTGCAACTCAAATGCTTCAGCATAGACTCCTTTTGCATATCGGACATCTGCAACGTCAATATAGTAGAAGATTGGAACAATTCTAGTGCCTGTTCTGAACATAAATGACAGCTCATCCAAACACCAACGAGATTGCGCATAATTCTTTGAAAATATAGCGATATGAAGCGAAGAACTATTCATTGCTTCTTGCAGTTCTGTGGGCAAGGAATCCCCCAATTCGAGCTCTTCTGAATCCAGAAAAACTCTCAATCCCATGCTATTAGTAAGCATTTTATAAAGAGTAGTGGCTAGTGTGTGCTTGACATCGGGACCGCGATGATTAAGAAATACATCGTAGGATCTACCAGAAGCAGATGTAGATGGTGCAAATTCCTCAAATTGTGAGTAGCTGCTGGTGTTAGAAGTAGATGGCATTTCAATTGGACTGAACTGAACACAAAGAAAGAATAGAAGACAGACTAGTGAAGAAAGGCTTCTTGTTCAGGTAAAGTACATAAAAGAGGAGAGAGGAGAGGGGGCAGACAAGGGTAGGTAGTGACAAAGAAGACAAGTGAACAAACGCGTATATTGCGGGTTTTCCGTAGGAAACCGCGTGAAAAGAATGGAGAAGCATCACCGACTCTGAGATAATTAAGATTAACCCAAATAAAGAGTCAATGTGGACAACAGCAGGAACGCAGAAGCACAGCAGGACCTTTTTTTAATTTTATTTTTGATGTGGACAGCGGAAGGAGTGCAGAAGCAATCTGAATGGCAAGCATCAGAATTTCCAACCTTTTTAATCCAAAATTGTCCCGTTTTGTTTCACATTTGGTACTCTTTCGCCTTATTCGTAGCATTTTTGGCCATTTTTTCTCGGAAAAACTTACGTTAAGTATAATCACGAAGCATAGTCTCGTGGTTTACTGCCCATTTTGTAAGGGAAAGCACGTGGTTTAAGAAAAGGAATCTTGTGAAAATTGTGCATTCTGTTACACAAGTTTTGGTCAATTACAAATTATAATTTTTTATTTTATTTATATATTTTTAAATTTATTTTACAAAGTGTAGTGGTGAAATTTAAATATTTATATCAATTTTTATTTCCTTTTGAATCTATTTTGAAAAATGTTTGAATATAATTATATATTAACAAATAACATAATTTTATATTAAGTATCTTTAAACTTATATACATTTATACATTTTCATATTTCAATCATACTTTATTCAATTCTTTGCATTCCTTCATATTAGTCAAATTTATTATACCCATCATAATTAGACATTCATCTCCTACACAAGCATAATAACATTACTACTTAATTGTCTTCGGTTGACCCCATGTCTATGGATATGACGCCCAAAGTTTCAAATTTTCAAATTCGAATTTGGTTGACTCTCACCCATTTCACAAGTCATTGTGAGATGACCAAACAAACAATTGTGTGATTTATTGCTATGCCCTTGTATTTAAAGGAATTCAGTTGTATCCAAAAGATCATCCTTACATCAATAAGCTTCATTTGAATATCATTTCAATTTGATGAAGAAGAATCTTAGGAGCACTTCAATTAGAGCATCTAAAAGAAATTTAAAATCTACATAATTATTTTAGAGCTCTTACATATTACTTAATGTCTTTGATCCTTAGCAGAACCATAAGAGTCCTTTGAAGGCATTCTTCAACACACCTAATTTTCAAAGCAAAGTAGATGTATCAATGATGACCTTGCCACTTTGGCTGACACTAGAAATTTTACACTATTGGTCCATAAGATTCATAATATGTTCATTAATAAGCAAGTCATGTGACTTGGAGATATTCAAGATTAATGCTAAGATTGATTCATATACGACGATTGTTACCTCTACCTCGTTTCCCACTTCTACCATTGATCCATTCTCTACTATATTCCCTTCCACAATCACTCATCCTCATAGTATTACCACTAGTATTCCACCACATAGTGCTTATCTCTTCTCCATTATCCTTGCTCAGCATAGCCTTCCTTCTAAAGTTACTCCTCTTGAGATACATATGTCTCACACCATGTATCATACCTCCATGTCTATCTCATCCACTACTACCCAACATATTTCTACCCTTATTAGTCATGCCATCCTTACATCTACTATCCCATCCCATTCCATATTTGTCCCTCATTTTATATATCCATCCACCCTCTAACATAAATTCACTTATCATTCTTCTTCTATCATGGAAGCTATTGATGTAGACACCTAAATTTAGACACTAAAAAATTACCATTACATTTGGTCAAGTTACCCTAATTCATCTTACGCATGAATCTTATGTTAATTAATTAATATTCACCATCCCAATATTTGTCTAAATCACTTCATCTATATCCCCTAAGGTCTAACCTTGTGTAAATAATTATTCCTATTTATTTACCCATCCTTATCCCCTTTCTCCTAAAATTTAAATAATTTTTATTTTATTTAATTCCTGTTCCATCTGTTAGGGATTTTTTCTATTTTCTAGGGTTTTTTCATGAGATGCCTAAGTTTAAAAACCCCAAGGCTTTAGGCCCTATTTTTTATTCCATAAGTTTTTCACTTTATGTTCTAACTTTAAAGTGACTTCCTCAACCAATTTTTGGTCTCTTAAGTTCCTTACTAAAGCCTTTATGTTCATGAGTTAACTAGCCCCTTCATCCTAGTAAATTATTCTTTCGATAAAATGCTTGTGATTTATTTAGTTACTTAAATACTTTGCTCATGCCTTCAAGTTTTTGCCCCATCACTTTTCATGTTGGACCCATGTGTCTTTCCCATGTTTAATCGTGTGGGTTTAATTTATCGTGGGCTCATTTATCACATTTAGCTAAATATCAATTGCTAGTTTGCAAAATTAGGACACCTATCATAAAGGTGTCAAGTCATGTATTTAGCGTAACTCATTATTTTGTACGCTCAAATTGGTGTCCCACATGTGAAGCCATGGTGGTGTGAAATACCACCAAGTATTAATGCAAGAACTTTTTTAAATTTCATAGAATTTGCACCAATGGCAAAAAAAAAAAAATGGCATATCTTCATTAATTTCATGCACATGATTCACATTACAATCTCCAAACAACTGAATTTCTTCAACATGTGAACTTATGATGAGTTTCCATGTGTAAAGTGCACTACTCACTCTAAAGAAGGTTTAGTGATCCCGTCATCAACAAATGGAACAATTCTTTCAAATCACATAGTTCAAGCTCATCACGGGTTTTAAAATGGGCTTTGTGTTAAGCTTGTAACTGAAACATAGAAAAATAGGTGGAGGTTTATTGAAATGTGGGTTAAACTAAATATGGTAAGAAATGGACCTACTCTTCTTTATTTCATTAGGAAATGAGATCCACATAATGAAATGACTAACAACCTTGAGATGAATCAAGTCAAAGTGTGAATCTACTAATTTCCTTTTTTTTGCAAGGATGGGGGTCCTGATTAAATAGCACTTTGGGGAGAAAGATTAAAAATAGTAAATAAAACCCAAAATTCTATGTACAACTTAGATCTTGAAGATTAAGCTCAATACTGATGGAACTAGAAATTGAAATGTAGATTAGAGAGAGGGAAGATGATGTTTACCAGTCACCAAAAGAGCACTGTTGAAGCTGACCTATGACTCATTCGCCCAAGAGTGAATGGGTCCTGGTTTAGGGTTTTTTTGTAACTTTTTGGATCCTTTGCTATAGATTTGAATCTCTCAATTTTCCCAAGTTTCAGGTTTAGAATGCCATAAATAAATTATGTAATTGATTTTTCATGTGATGATAACTTTATTAACAACTTTTGTAACTTTGACAAGTTCTCCATTTTTTCTCTTCAAGAGATCTTCAATATTTCTTCCACCTAAATATGAAAACACAAATCAAGAGGGAAAAATGTTTTGTTTCTTGGTGAATGGGGGTTTACTTTGGTCAAACCATGTTTTGGTAATTAAACCTTGAAATGAAACAAAATAGCATGAAAGGAATGATGAATGAATAAAGTAATGTCACAACTCACCAAACCCTTGAATAAACCTTTGAATGTAGATATACAACTTACATGAAATGGTTTCAATGGATGTGGATTTTGAACATTGAATCTTGACTTGAAATAATAATTTGAATACTTGGATGAAGCATGAACTCGACATCATCATATTAGCTCCAATAACATGCATGATCCAAGAAGACCTTGATATGAAAATTGGATCTTGATTGTTGCAATAATTCTTCAATAAATCTACTCTTGAATGCCTTGAAATGCTCTTGAAATCTCACTTCATCTCTTGTAATTGAACACTTGAAAACTTAGATGAAACATAGTGAAATAACCTTATATTTATAGGCATGTAACATTAATTTCTTGAAATTCAAATAACACAAGCCAACATGTGAATATGAATTTGAAATCATTAAAATACTATGAAAAAAAATTAAAATTTAGGTCCTAGGTCACTTACCTAGGACACACATTGCTCAATGATAGATGCCATGTTATGGCATTAATGAATGTCAAGTTTTCCTCTTCATAAAATGCAATTAATTAGGCTTGGATTTGAATTAAAGGGGCCAATTAAGGAAAATTAACCTCAATTAATTAAGGGATCCCTAAATAAGTGTGAAAATGTAAAGGGGTACACTTTACAACACCAAATTAAGGCATGATTAAGTCTATTTTAATTAATAGGGCCCTAAACTCAATGTGAATATGTAAAATACATATTACAACATTAAATTAAGTCATAATTAAGTTCATTTTTAATATTAATTCCTAATTAAGTGTGAAAAAGAGATAATTTTTCCTATGCACTACAGTAAAAATGAGAAATGAAGGATTTTGGCACCCAAATCCTTGCTCTTTTAGGATTTTTCACCTAAAAGGGGAAAGATGGGCCAAAATACATAATGTTTCAATCAAGATTAATATAAGGATGGATGGGAAATGGATGTGAAGTGTGTGTGGATGTGTTTGAATGATTACAAATGCAAATGAATGAATGTAAACTAATCTAATTCAAGATGTTGAAAAATATAGTGTTCATTGTGAACATGAACTAGAAACCTAAACAAATGAAAACAAAAATTGATGAAACTAAACAAAGTGCAGCTAGAGGCAGATTATTGTTGTTGGAAGGTTCTAGAATGTTCCATAAGTCACTGTTAATGGCCAATGGGACTGATTCACCACAGATGGGGATTCAGTCATGCTTCTAATGAGAAGTTCTGAAAACAGGTTTCTGACTGTCAGGAGTTGAATTCTGACAAAATCACTTTTCAAGCCTATAGGTGGGACTAATTCACCATGCATGGTGAATCAGTCATCCTGTAGGAATCTGTAAATTCTAGAATTGGTTCTATGGGGCTAGATCTGCACTTCTACTTTCTACAGGTGTCCACTTCTGAAATTGTCGAATTTGGGTTTGAAAGTGACTTTTTGTTGATATTTTGACTTAAATAATGAAGAGATGAATTGAATGACTTTGCAACTTGATCTTCAATGATTTCCAAGCATCCAAGAGTCCTAAATCTACATACAAACAAGACAAAATACAAATATGTTGAATGTTAGGGCATGGGGGTTTGCCTAAGTCAAACCCCTTTTAGGTAATTAAACCAAAATGATGAAACAATATAATGAAGAATGCATTATGGAATAGATTACCTTTCCATGATGATATATCTTAAATTTCTACAACAATGGAGGAAGATTCATCCCTTGAATGTCCTTAGAAGCTTTCTCAATGACTTGCAAAGATAAAACCCTAAGTTGCTTGACTTAAGATAGAAGAATGATGGATGAATGAATGATAAGAGATTAAAAGATTGAGTGAGATGTAAAATGAGGAAAAAAACACTTATTTATACACACTTGTGCCTTAGTAACCCATTGATACCTCATCACACGCCGACATCAAGCAATATTAAACTCAAATTTCACTTTTTTCCTGCTCAAAGGTTAAAATTGAGCCAAATGGGACTCATTCACCACACATGGAAAATGGGTCCCACCTAGATGGGACTAATTCACCATGTATGGCGAGTGGGTCCCATAGGGGCCAATTCGACAACTCAGATGCCAAGAGATAAGGAAATAAGGTCTAAAATGCAACTTTGTTGGGAATTTTACCAATTTAAGCCTTAGGATGCACAATATGGATTAATACAGGACTATTAATGATGATGTAAATGTCAAATAGGGATTGGGACACAAAATAAATGTGAAAGTGTGATTAAATACATTTTACAACACTAAATGAGGTCCACATAGTCTAGGAAGGCACAAGAATCAATGTGAATATGCAAGACACATTACAACACTAATTTAACATTAATTTTATTTCACAAGCCTTCTAGATTGATGCAATGATGTTATTAAACACAATTTATAATGTTAAATTAGGGATAAGTGGGTTCATTAAGTCTAGAAAAGTGTGAAAGCATCTTACAACACTTTACAAGACGTCGTTAAAAGCATGTTATTCAATTTACAAGGGTCTAAGACCTAGTGTGGATGCATAAAATGCCTCACAACACTAAATTGAGACCTCATTAAGTCCAATTTATCATGAATTAATCCCATTTCAAGTAAAGGGTCCTTTTTTCTACGACACATTTAGCCCCCACTTTAGTGAGAGGATGAACTTACTTCAAACTCACACTAAAGTACAAACATTCAAGAGAGATCCAAGTGTAAATATGCAAATGACAAAGAATGGAAAAGATCAAAGGAGGTGGCCAATCCCCCAAGATCCAAGATCTTAATTCAAGCCCCCAAGATACAAAATCATGCAATGGCAAGAAGAAGAGAAAAAAACGGGATGGAAAAGATGTACTCACTCTGGGGCCACAGAACTTTAGGTCGTTTGTAGGGTGAGAAGGCCACAACATACTCACTCTGGGGCCACGGAACCTTTGGTCATCCACAAGGTGAGAAATCCCAAAAGGTAAGAAACATACGCTAGTTGGTATGCACTCACAAACACAAAGGTGGCTATGGGGAAAATTCATTTCGCTAGGTTAGCTTCTCGCTCAACCATATCAAAGTTATACCCCCTGATAACTTTAAAATAATGTGCCACAAAGAAAAAGAATGAACAAAAAGCAAAGGATACCACAATTATGCAAGTTGCATTATACAAGGTGGAAAAATGGAAAAACATAAAATGTAAAATGTAATGTGAGGGATGTTCAAAGGAGTCTTGTTAAGTTCATGGAAGGTCAGTCACTTAGGGAACATTGGGTGTAATGTCTCCAAGAGAGGACCAATCAAATAATAGTATATTCACAACTTAGGGGATGTAGTGCATTGCATCAAGCCACCAAGAGGAATGTAATATGCTAAGATAGATCACATTTATGAAGGACATTACACCCATTGTCATCCACAAAGTGACAAACACATCATATAAATGACAAGGCTACACCAGGAACTAAGAATGCAAATGAATTATGGTAATGTATGTCCCCCACTTTAAAGGAATTTCTACACATCGTTCTATGAGCAATTGCTTTAAAGTGGAAGAGAAAGAAGAAGACATGAGAGCTTACTCAGAAAGCCCTATGCCAAGTCATATGTTTCCATTAAGTTGTGTAAAAAGAAAGGGAGTATGTCACATGCAAGTCAATCTTAAGACATGTCGTCCACATCCCAAGCTTACTCTTGATACTTTCATGAAAGGTTAATGATTAGCCAAAAGAGACAACGACAAGTGACATATGGGAATAAGGCTTTCTAACCCTTTGCCCCCCACTTAGTGCAGGACAAAGGTGAGCCTGGAATGGATGATGGTATGCTGCCCCATGCAATGGATGCAAGCCATGCAATAGTGAGTATGTGATGATACCTTGTTCTCGAGCACCACGGCCTTTTCCACTATATCCAAGTTGTTTCATGAGTTCATACCCTTTTCCATAAAGCTTTTTTAGTGCTTTGGAATCATGTGGTTGTTCGGTGTTGTATTCATCAAGGGTTGTTGTGGAGTTTATGGCATTGTATAAATTGGTTGAGGTGGATGCTTCTATATCCAAGTTGTTTCATGAGTTCATACCCTTTTCCATAAAGCTTTTTTAGTGCTTTGGAATCAGGTGGTTGTTTGTTGTTGTGTTCATCAAGGGTTGTTGTGGAGTTTGTGGCATTGTATAAAGTGGTTGAGGTGGATGCTTTTGAAAGGTTGTCTGAATGTTGTGTTGACACGATGGTTGGTTGTGCTTGTTTCTCATCTTTCCTTTGTGTGAATATGTATTTTCCCATCAGTGAAGGTGTGAATTCTAAGTTTCTCCAATCATCACCAAATTAGATGGTCATTGCTCATCGTTGTGTTCAATTTCTATGTTGGATGTGGGAATCAATGTTTTAAGAGGACTTGTAGCTCCTTTTTCAAGGTGCAAGAAAATTTTAGGCTCGAGATCTGTTTCAACTTGATAAATGTTATTCTTATAGACATATTTCATTATATGATGAAGGGTTGAAGGCACTGCATTCATATCATGAATCCATGATCTCCCTAAAAGAAGATTGTATGAAAGATCATAAGGCATGACATGAATAGGAGTTTGCAAAGTAACCACCCCAACCGTAATAGGCAAAGTGATTACACCGAGCGGTTGCTTTGTTGAATTATCAAATCCTTGAATAGATATAGAATCATGTATTATTTGTGACCTATCAACATCTAATCAATCAAGGAGAGTCACACTACACACATTAAGAGTAAAACCATTATCAATGAGAGTGTGCTTTATCCCTATTCTATTGTATCAAGCAATGATCATGAAAGTTTCGTTTTGTTTTTGTAACTCTAAAGGGGGGAGCTCATGTTGATAGAAAGTAATGTCTAGATTAGTTTGATTTGTTTTATGGATTAGAGCTACCATATCATTCAGAGTTGTACCATGAGGAGCTTCAATTTTTTTTAAGGCTATTTAAAGAATATTGTGGTAATTTGGTGAGTTTTGAAGTAAATCCCAAAGGGAAATCTTAGCAAGAGTATTCTTTAATTGTTCAATAAGATCATACTCCTTTGTGTGTAGGATGTAACAAGGAGCATTAGGCGGATTGAGTAAAGGTAAGGAGGGTGGGATTGGTTGTGGCAGTTGTGGGTTGTTTCGGGTGTTATATGTATGAGCAACAGTATCATTACTAGATTGTTGAAACACATTGGTTTTAGGGGGGTAGAGGGTGTATCGGGGTTGGTTGGAGGGGTGAAGTTTATGTGAAGGTGGGTAAAGAATAAATTGAGGTTTATTTTGAGTTTGTTGTTTGTGTGAAGGTGGATAGAGAATTATAGGATTGTTAGGATGTCCCACGAGGTATGTATGAGGTTCATTGATCAAGGGGGGTCTAATGGACATTTGTGCATTCGTAACCTCAGTGGTCTTGGTTTGATGGAGTGCTAAGGAGGGGAAATCAAGAACCACTTGTTTGTGGAAGGAAGATACTTTATAATTGTTGTCATTTTCTAGCACCATGATATTCTCCCTAGAAGGAGAGCTTTTAGGAGAACAACAAACCACATGTTCATGAAAATTAAGGTTTGGTTCATCCAAAATAACTTCATCACAACCAAGGGAGTTATTAATGTTTGAATGTGTTTGATCATTGATAATGGGGAGATTAAGGAAACACTTTATGCAATCATTCGATGTTGGTAATGTCTCATTCTCTTGTGCCATATTATCTACCCTACGAGGAGAGCTTGTAATATGTTCATCTATGAGTGAAATGTACAACTTGTAGCTTCATCACAAGTGAAAGAGGAATCAAGAGAATAAAAAGCATCACATTCTTGTTTTTCCATGATTGGATCCTTGTGTTTAATTATGTGTTCTTGGAAGGGGGAAACATTAGGAAAGGGAGCAAGAAGATTCTCATGATTATCTTTGATTTACTCCCTTTGTTCAATAATGTCTTCCAAATTAGGGGAAGAAAAATAAAGAGAATTATCATAGGTCTTAAATATTTGATTATCTAATGTCAACATATCCTCCTTACAAATAATGTGATTGCCATGATTACTCACAAAAATATTCTCACAAATAGGGAAGGATTTGGGAGATGGATATATCATCTCATCATCTTGTTGTGTTGTGTGATCATCATGATTACTTAGTGTGATGTCCTCTTCTTTAGTAATTTCATGTCTAATAGGAGAGGTAAGAGGAGAGAAACAACTCAGATTGCCACAACTCTCATCAATTGGTTCTTCTAGCACTAAAATATCTGCTTCACAAGTGTGAGAGATAATAGGAGAAGAACAAATGTAAGTGCTATGAATATCCAAGGTTTCTTTCACTAAACCAACCTCATCCATAAAAAGGGAACTAGAAGAGGGATCTATGATGAACAAGAAGAGAGGGGAAAAGACCTCATATTCACATGCTTTTAACAAAAGTTGTTTACAATATGCAATAATATCTAAAAAGAGAACATGCAAAATGAGAACTATAAAATTTTGTAATGAAAACATGATGGAATGATTAATCTACAATCTTGAAATGTAACGATGCTAAAGCCAAAAATGCAAATGAAGAATAATGTTTCATATTTCAAAGATGACAATTGATTGATTATGATATCTAACAAGATGAGAATGCAAACTTGAGAGTGAAACCATGCATGAAATGAGCTAATTAAGGCTAGATTTTATGAAATGCATGCTATAGAAATGCAACTAAATTATATATATAGGTTAAGGTACCAAAAAGAAGACTAAAAAGAAATTTTTGAGTTCTGTAAAATATTGTTTCAGGGGTCAGAAGGGACTAATTCGCCCAGGGTGGTGAATGAGTCCCAGTATGGACTTTTTTCAGAATTTTCAAAAAAATTGATGGATTTTCATTGTGTCTAAGTGCTATGATGGATACCTAAATGAAAAATGCATAATTTCAAAGAGTGGAAATGAATTTAGATGCTAGCAATGCAACGTAAATGCTTGTTTTATGAATGCAAAATTTAAAACCTAGTATGCAAATGAATCGTACAAACCCTAATGCAAACAAGATCTATGATGATGAAAGGACTCAAAATCAGCAAGAAAATATTCTAAAAAGAAGGTTCACCAAAATGAAATGAAGAATTTTGGCACCCAAATCCTTCCTTGCTCTTTTAGGATTTTTCACCTAAAAGGGGAAAGATGGGCCAGAATGCACATTGTTTCAATCAAGATTAATATAAGGATGGATAGGAAATGGATGTGAAGTTTGTGTGGATGTGTTTGAATGCTTACAAATGAAAATGAATGAATGTAAACTAATCTAATGCAAGATGATGAAAAACACACTGTTGATTGTGAACATGAACCAGAAACCTAAACAAATGAAAACAAAAATTGATGAAACTGAATAAAGTGCACCTAGAGGAAAATTACTATTGTTGGAAGGTTATGGAATGTTCCAGAAGTCACTGTTAATGGCCACTATGATTGATTCACCACAAATGGCGAATCAATCCTACTTTTGATGAGAAGTTCTAGAAATAGGTTTTTGACTGTCAGGAGTTGAATTCTGACAAAATCACTTTTCAAGCCTATAGGTGGGACTAATTCGCCATGCATGGTGAATCATTCCTCCTATAGGAATATGTAAATTCTAGAATTGGTTCTATGGGGCTAGATTTGCACTTCTGCTTCCTACAATTGTCTACTTTCGAAATTGTCAAATTCGGGTATGAAAGTGACTTTATTTTTATATTTTGACTTGAATAATGAAGAGATGACTTGAATGAATTTGAAACTTGATCTTCAATGATTTCCAAGCATCCAAGAGTCCTAAATCTACATAGAAACAAGACAAAAGAGAGATATGTTGAATGTTAGGGCATGGGGGTTTGCCTAAGTCAAACCCCTTTTAGGTAATTAAACCAAAATGATGAAAGAATATAATGAAACATGCATTAATGGAATATATTACCTTACCATGATGATTGATCTTGAATTTCTACAACAATGAAGGAAGATTCAGCCCTTGAATTTCCTTAGAAGCTTTCTCAATGACTTGCAAAGATAAAACCCTAAGTTTCTTGACTTGAGATAGAAGAATGATGGATGAATGAATGATAAGAGATTAAAAGATTGAGTGAGATGTAAAATGAGGACAAAAACACTTATTTATACACACTTGTGCCTTAGTAACCCGTTGATACCTCATCACACACTGACATCAAGCAATAGTAAACTCAAATTTCACTTTTTTCCTACTCAAAGGGAAAAATTGAGCCAAGTGGGACTCATTTTCCACACATGGAAAATGGGTCCCACTTGGATGGGACTGATTCACCATGTATGGCGAGTGGGTCCCATAGGTCCCAATTCGACAACTCAGATGCCAAGAGATAAGGAAATAAGGTCTAAAATGTAACTTTGTAGGGAATTTGACCAATTTAAGCCTCAGGATGCACAATATGGATCAATATAGGACTATTAGTGATGATGTAAGTGTCAAATAGGGCTTGGGACACATAAATCAATGTGAAAGTGTGATTAAATACACTTTACAACACTAAAATGACGTCCACATAGCCTAGGAAGGCACAAGAATCAATGTGAATGTGCAAGACACATTACAACACTAATTTAATATTAAGTTTATTTCAAAAGCCTTCTAGATTGATGTAATGATGTTATTAAACACATTTTATAATGTTGAATTAGGGATAAATGGGTTCATTAAATCTATAAAAGTGTGAAAGCATCTTACAACACTTTACAACACCTTTATGAGATTTCATTAAAATCATGTTATTCAATTTGCAAGGGTCTAAGACCTACTGTGGATGCATAAAATGCCTCACAAAACTAAATTTTAGACCTCATTAAGTCCAATTTATCATTAATTAATCCCATGTCAAGCAAAGGGTCCTTTTTTCTATGACACACGATGCAATCATTCACCACATGGAGCTTAGTCAGCGTGGGCCCTATTTTCGTCATGGCAACTAAATATTGTATACATGATGACACCCAAGTTACACATGTCATGATTTTGCAAGATTTTTTTATATCACAGGTTATAACAGATAGAATTATTTCAAATAGTGATAGTGCAAAATGATGACAAGTTTCCTTTCATGTACCATCTCATCATATCCATCTAAGCTTTCCAAAGATTTTTTAGGGCCACTAAAGTGATATGTAAAGGGATTTTTCACAAAAATTAAAGAGAAAATATTTCAAATATTTGGAGGCCATGATATCCATAGATTTTTCCAAGTTAGATCAAGATCAAGGGCTGATATTCAAAATCTAGAAACCTACCCATGACCACCTTGTTCATGCATATGAGATTTAATGGCTTCTTCAACTAATATCTACCAATTTCTTCTACATTTTCAAAAAGAAATTCAGTTATCAGAAACCTTACAAAGTATCCTCCTTGAATACTTTATGAAATTCAAGCCACTAAAGAATTCAACTTTTTAAATTAAGGTCTTGAGAGTAGAAAATGTGTAATTCGATTCTCATCTCATGCATTGTGAAATTCAAATATTTGAAAGGTTTTCCCAATCCAAATAGGTCAAATACTAAGTGAAAACTTAGAATAAAATGCTTATTATTTTTGAATTTTTAATAAAGAGTAAAAACCCTTATTGTCTATAAAACCCTAACTTTGTAAACCAAACCTTAGTTCCATAAATGGCTAACCCATCAAGAAAATTAAAAAGGTATTTAGATGAGAATATTTTGCAATGATTTTTTAGGTCATTTAAGAGAGATATGCATGCTCAAGGTGCAAGAATGATCTTAGATAGGCTAATTGATAGGGAAGAGGTTGTTAGGGATGCTACCATTTCACCCCAAAATTGGAATATGTTAAGATATAGTTTCATGAAATTTTAGTCACCAAGGACCCTATCAAACATATTGATTTTGGATTTTGGACAATTGGTTGTCCCAAATGTGTTTATAAATGTTGACCTAATTAGAGCATTGGAAAGAAGGTATGACCATGTTAGAAGGACAATTTTTAATGATAAGGGAATAAAATTAGTTAGTTTGGACAAAGGATATATTTATGAGGTCCTCCGCTTGTCTAAGGATGCACATGTTATATTTGACCTTGGATCATTCCAAAGAGAATACTCCAAAGATAGAGAGAAATCCAAAATTAAGTGGCTCTCTCACCATAGAATAAGAAGCCCAGATAGGAAGTTGAGTCTTTTAAATTTGACATATTTGAAGATTGCTTCATCAACACCTATTATGCATGCATTGTGCTAGGTTTAGGACATTGATGTTAAAATACAAATACCAACTCCATTATTGCTAATGGCTACAAGCATACAACATAGGGACCTTAATAGGATTTTTTATTATACCACATTTATATTTTATGGAATTCATAAGGAATTGGTGGAAATCAAAGGAGATGAGACTATGGTGCATTTCAAATGGTACTCTCTATTATTCTATATTATTTTGTATAGTAGAAATAATATTTGGGCCCCTTAAATGCAAATAATGTCCCAAGATGAAAATGAATTCATTTTACTAGTCTATGAATGAAACATGCACTATGACAAATCTTAGAGTTATGTGGTTTTTGAAGAATTCTTTGTCAAATTTAAGTAATAAGGAATCTAGGGTTTCCTATTTATTGGATACTCTCTCAAAAAAATAAAATATTTTAAAGGTAATTAGATATAATCATTGAGTTGGGGATTGACCATAATTGGAGTGACTATTCTGTCCATGCCCATTATACAATGATTAGGTCTATGGTGCACCAATAGAATCCCATATATTAACAAGTACCTTGCCAAATAAAATTACATTATTGGAGATTGTACATCAGCTAAATTCAAGGTAGATAAAACTCATTTAAGAAACACAAAGAAGGGGTTTGTGTTTCCACCATGTATTTTATTTTTTGATTTCATGATCATTGCTAAAGAGGGCTTGGAATTGGTACACTCTAAACTACAAACATACATGATTCAAAGGTGGATGCACCAATAAACTGTGATCTTGAACACTACATCCACTAATCCAAAACTAGGGTCAAATTGGTTGGATTTACTCACCAGTATGATAAAATTGAAGATCTACTCAACAATTTATTATCTAATGAAGCAGTCTTCAAATATTTCAAAGGAGAAGAAGAAGGGATTTTACCCCTCATATAAAGGTTCATATTAAGAGATTGAGAACCTAACCCTCAAAATTGTGATTATGATTGATAATGTTGTTAGTATTATTGTACAAGATCCTAAATTAGCAATGGATAGGCCTGAGTCTACATCACAATTTATTGATCAACAAACTCTCCAATAGGTGCAACCTTTGTAGAAAATGATCCATCAACCAGTGGTTGAATATCCAAATGATGAGGATGATGTACCAAACATTGATGAGATAATAAAATCAATACACTCACCTTTGATGTCTATGGAATAGGATCCCCCTCATGAAAGAATTATTGTCAATTTTGATATTGGAGGAGATCTGTCACTAATTATGTTAGGGAATTGGCGTGTACTAACTTCATGTTAGATGGAAACAATTTGATGCGAGATTTGGGTGATACAAAGAAAATCCTTGGAATATTAATTATTAGATATTGGAAGAAAAGAGAAATAAAACTATCAAAGAAAAACTATATTGAAAAATTATTGAATAGGTTTAGCATGAATTATTTTAAGACAGTAAGCATACATCTAGTGAATCATTTCAAATTATCTTTTGATATGTGTCCTAATAAAATTGAAGAAAAACAATACATGGAAAGAGTGTGTTAGTTCTTTGTATTTGGGAGCCTCATGTATGTAATGGTCTGTATAAGGCCAAACATTGGCCAAGAAATGGTAGTGGTCATTTGCTATATGATCAATCCTAGAAAAATTTATTGGTAGGAGAAAACATAGTTTTTGAGATATCTAAAGTGCACATAAAAAATGTATTGTTTGAAAGGAGGGTATGCATGAAAGGATATGTTAATTTAGACTTGGCTAGTGATTAGATCAAAGGAAATATACAATAGGGTATGTGTTCACATTTTCAAGATAGTGGTCAACTAGATTTATAGGTTCCATAAGATGGTGGTCCTTTACAACACTTAAGTTGAATATATTGCAATAATATAAGGAACTAAGGAGATGTGGTTGCAGTGATTATTATCTAAATTAGGTAGTAAACAACAAGACTTTGTATTCTATAGTGACAACAAGAGTACAATAAATTTGGAAAAAAATGCAATTTTTTATTCATGAATGAAGCACATAGAGCTTCAATATCAATTTAAATATTTGAAGTGTCCTTCAATGGGGTAAGCTAAAGTTAGAAAAATAACATACAAGCCTAAATCTTGTGGATGCATTTACTAAGGTTGTTTTAAAAGATAAGTTAAAGATCTGTAGAATTTCTCTTTGTCTAGTAGATATGTGACAATAGGCCTTGGAAAGTGGGTGACATATTTGAGCATGGTTATTTGTAGAATGGATCATAATTCAAGTTAGAGATTGCTTAGCTATGAATTTTGATGCTTCATTTTTTTTAAATTTCATCTCCCTTGAATGCAAAGAGGGAAGGTTTTTGGATGCTTTATTTTTATTGATGAGTGTTATAAATGGGTGATGAACAATTTGTCTTAACATGAGTTATGATTATCTCTCAAAGATACTAGACTATTCCATACAATTTTTCATTGCTATGAATAATTAAGCAAGGGAGAAACTTGCTTTCCCATGGATGTAGCCATTTGGTGAACCCTATTGATTTTTTGTGTCTCTATTTATATTGTTGCATGTTTTAGGTGTTCATTTATCTGTCTCATTTATTTACATCATTCTCTAAAATACTTTTTTCTCCTCTATCTTTTTTATGGTGTAATATTATGGAGAAAATACTATGTTGGTATTCTATTTTCTATTTGATGCAACCATTATAGGTTCAAGTATATAGAATTGGATTCTAGTTTTGAAGGAGGTAATTTTGTAAAAGATGTATGCATGTAAGAATTTTGTAAATGAATATAATGAAATTCTGTAAAGAAATTTAATTATTTCTAGATATATTTGTATATTAAACATTTTATTAAACTTTTCTAGATTATTTATAAAGATTTATGTTTAATGAAATATTAAAATTTATGTTTCTATAGTTGATTTTCTTTTCCAAAACCAGAAATTGGTATCAAAGAAGGAATTTTTAGCTTTAATTAAAGTGGTATTAGTAGAGAGGTGAAAAGGTGCCATGGAATTTATCTTAAGAAAGAAAATTTAACGAATTAATTATTTGTTAAGAGTAATGATTAGTTGATATTTTTATTTATTGAGATAAACATGGAAACCAATAGTAGTTTACCTATATCTCATCCTCAAATACCCCAATTCAAAGGTGAAAATTATTATTTATAAAGTGTAAAAATGAAAACAAAAAATCTCACAAGATTTTTGGGAATTACTAGAAAATGGCTATACAAACCCTACAAATGCTCAATCAATTGCAATTCTAAGTCAAGAATAGAGATACTAGCTAATGGAAAATATGGAAAAATATTCAAAATCATTTTTCATTATCCCACAAGATGTATATGAGTCATTTTTCTTATGAGTAGCTACAACTATAAAATTAAAACAAGCCTAGGATTTGTTACAAAACATATTAGAGAACTAAAAAAGAGAAAATAGTTATACTTCAAATGCTCCAAACATATTTTGAAATATATTTATGAAATAATCTAAACCTATGAAAGAGTTATTTAATCATGAGATTAGTATAGTTAATCACATTCAATCTTATGGGTTCAAAAATTTACCTAATCATAAGATTTTGAAAAATATTCCAAGGTGTCCCCCTCATTGATTTGTTCCTATTGTAGTGGCCTTTAAGGAGTCAAAATATTTAATCCTCTTATCTATAAATGACATTATGGGTTCTCTTCAAACCCATGAGCAAAGAATGAACAAGTCTATTGAAAAATTAGTTGAACATGTCGTTTAGATAAGTATAATTATCTCATTATCAAGGGAAAAGGCTTATATGAGACATTTTATAAGGGTAAAGGATGGTTTGGAGGAAGAGGATGAAATAAAAAAATTAATAGAGGAAATAGCAATGGATGAGGTAGAGGTTATAATGGTTATGATAGAGGAATTTAATTTCTA
This sequence comes from Sequoia sempervirens, assembly GCA_007258455.2. NCBI lineage: Eukaryota > Viridiplantae > Streptophyta > Pinopsida > Cupressales > Cupressaceae > Sequoia > Sequoia sempervirens. The sequence continues at coordinate 30,264 of VDFB02267900.1, forward strand.
ATGACAAGGGAAATCATAACTTAAAAAAAACACATGTGCAATACTATTACTACAAAAAAAATTGCCATTATGAACAAAGTGTTGAAGAAAGAACAAACAAGAAAACCATAAAGGTGTAGCCAAGGGTGGTAGGTAGGTAAAGGAGATATCAAAAAAATCTCAAAACCCTAAAAGGTAAGATCTAAAAATGAAATAAAAATGAATCCAAAAAGTAAATGGAGTTTCTAATCTAGACCTAGGATGTAAAATTTAATAAATTATAAATATGAATGTAGTAATATTTATGAAAAATACTTAGGGGAAAACTAGGACATGAAAGAATATATATGTTCAAAACATAAAGGAAAACAACCTTTTCAAGGGAATAATCTATGCTAATTAAATAATATGCATACACATACGAACACTTCAAATATAATAATTAATTAAGAGCCATAAGAGTGATAATTGACAAAAAAAAAAAGCTATTTCAAAAAAGTAAATGTGAAGAAGTAAATATGTGCTTAGCTCTATGCATAAGATTGATGATTTTATTGTAGCATTATATTTTAGATTGTCATAGGACTAGACATACGACCTTTGTGTTTATGTAATGTCCAAAATTCTATGTAGACATGTGCATATGATAAGGTAGATTCCACACTTTTACATCATTCCCATGTTCGTGTGTATGTAATCTAGTGCATGGATCTTATCTTCTAATTTGTGTCTCCACTCTCTATTTTGTCAAATTAATTAAAGTATTTTTTTTTTAGATTGGTTGTATTTAAGAACTTTTAGAGGGATACTAGATTGCTTTGAGACAAGTTCTCCAAAGTAAACACTAGGAATAGATTAGTCTTATAGACATGCTATGAACTAAAGACATCAAGCAATGCATAAGTTCTTTATTTTAGATTCTCTAACTAAAGTGTTTCAAAGGTCCTAATTAATAAATGGGAATAATGCTTGTGAAAGTGTGATTTAAATGGCTTTAAATATAAGGGTATAATAATAAATTATGAAAATTTGTGCTTATTCATCTCATAATGATTAGTGAAATAGGTCAAAGTCAACCAAATTTGGATTTGAATATTCAAAATTAAGGTTTAGATCCATGGAAATGAAAATAATCTAAGATAATGAAGCAATAAAATCTATGCTATAAATTAATGTCTCCTTATGGTGGGTGTAATAAATGTGAAAAAAAATTATTGCAACAATGGTGATGGTGATGAAGCAAAACCAAGCGGAAACAACGCATAACTCTATGACCTGCAATGGCATTGAGGTGGACATTTCCTACTACAACGACAACGTTGATGGAGAATTTGATGATGATGATGATGATGATGGAGGGGGAAAGTATAAATAAAATGAGATGGAATTTTGGGGGAATGAGGGTCAAGGAGGAGGAGGATGAATTTCTCCCTGACATTTTGATGGAATCCCATCTAAAACCCTCAAAAGTGTGTGAACATTTGAAAGGATGGTTCAGATCTAAATTGAGCAATGAGAGGAGGTTCAAGAGGAGAGCTCTGGAGGTGTAGATGGAGTCTCAATCAGGATGTTCCTTCGTGAGAGGTCAATTGCACTGCATGAGGTGAGAGGAATAATTTGTAGATGTATTTTAATCTAGGTGCTCTAGTTCTAATTGACTTTGGGCTTCTCCTTAGGCAAGGATTTCTTCTTCCTCTCCCATTCTGGAGTTGTGTGAAAGTCTTCCCCCTTTGGGAAGGATGTGATTGTCAAGGAGTCCCCCTCTCCCACTTTGTGTGAGGGGTTTAGCTTGGATGGGAATTTGGATGCTTCTCCGACTTCAATGTCTAAAGGTTTGAACAATGTTTAGAAACATGTGAAGGATGTTTTCTCTAGGTCTAGTTTGGAGGACCTTTCCTTTCCTCTACATATTCAAAGATTTTATGATAGCTTCCCCTATTGATTGGATGGGACTCCTGTGATGCGTTGTTGGATGTTGCCACTCCTCTCTAGGCTAAGGTGTAGGGGAAGGCCCATGTGGGCTCCAACCTCTTTCTTTAGATTCCTAATGTTGTGGTGGAAAAATCTATTGGTGATATATGTGAAATGCCCTTATTGGGAGGTTCTTAGGCCCTCGTCCAAATATAGGCTTTATTCATAGATGGGCTCTAATTAATTGGAATGCTTTTGGTTTGTTGCAAATGCTTAAAATGCTTAAAGGATATTTCCTTTTCTCCTTCCAATACCTTGAGTAGAATAATGGTGCCTTGCTAGGTGGGCCTTGGTTCTTTGGAAAATTTATCCTCCTTTTGAAAAATTGGACTATTGGGTTTGATGCTTCCAAGGAAAGATTTGGTTAGACTCCCAACAATTCCTTTGGGATTCTAAGATGAAATATTTTGAGGTATTGGTAATGGTCTTGGTTCTTTATTAGCCTTAGACATGATCACAAAAGACAAGACATGCTTATTTTATGCAAGATTTTGTATTTGTGTTGAATTTGGTAAGCTTCTACCAAATAAAGTTAAGATTTGTTTCAAGATGGGTGTTTGGGAGCAGGGTATCCTCTTTGAGTCTTCCTCTTTGGTGTTCTCTCATTACCTTAAAGTTGGCCACTTTTCTTGCTCTTGCCAGGTCTTCAATCCCATGAAGACTTGTTCTGTTGGGAAGATTTCAGGTTCCTTTGTTGTTAGTCCCAATGAAAAGATACACTTGGTGAACCCCTTGGCTAGGGTGTTGGAAGTGAAAGATCCAATTGATGTCCTAAGGGGAAGCCCCCTCAAGGATAAAAAAAATCATGTTCTTGTGGATGAGTTTGATTCTTCTAAGAATCTTGAATTGACCCATGGGATCAAGCTTCTCTTATGATCTCTTTGATTAGACCCAACTTCAAACCTCCTTGGTTGCTGAGGCTCTCTTTTATCCCTTTGGTGCGGCCTCTCTCATCTTCTGGCCTGTTTCACTCTTGGTTGTTTGGTGGCTTGCTCTTGGCTGATGGTTTTTGTTGTACTACGTTGTTTCCATTATTTTTCTTCTTTTTGTGAGGGTTTCAAGTGTCCTTCAAAACTTTTTTCTACTACTCTGTTTCATTGGCAAAGCATGATACTTTGGTGTTTGGTTGTGTTCCATTTCTACACTTTGTACAAGGTTTTGGGTTCTTTCAAATCTTTTTTTACCTTATAAAAAACAAATGTGAACAATATGGAGGAATGTGTAGGATTGGATAAGGAATGGTCAAAATGTAGAAACATGTGTAAAGGTAAATATTTACTAGTTTAAAGAGTAATGGGCCTACTTCATATAAACTTAAACACCATTTATAAGTATATGTTGGCATATAAATTTTACCATTACACTTTATAAACAAGTTTAAAGATAGTGATAAAAGAAATTAAATTTTAGATCAAGGTCATTAATTAATTATAATTGAGCAAGACTTTTGTGATAGAGTATATATTTGTGATGGTAATGGTGCAACTTATACAAGATTCTCCTATGTAACTTGCATATATTCAATATAAAAAATTAAAAAAACTTGTACAAGATTCCTTCCTTACTCAAATCATATTATTTCTCTTATAAAGGGGGAGTGGATCATGCACCTTCCACATCAAGCACAAGATTCTCCATAATCTATAAGATTGTAATTGACCAAGACCTATGTGATAAGATATGCATTGCGATGGTGATGGTTGCCACTTGCACAAGACTCCTTCCTTTGCTCCCTTACAAAAAAAAAGGCAGTGGAATCCACCTTCACATCCACTAACACAATGTTCTTTACAGAATATCATTAAAATTATTATTAAAAAAGACTTACATGATAGAATATTCTCCACAAGCACGATATTCTCCATCATCTTTACGAAAAGTGAAATGAGACGGGACAAGCTTGTAATTTACATTGCTTCTCCATTTCTGCAAACATAGACCCACACATTCTACGCTTTTGGTCACCGCTTGTCTTTGTCACTATCTCTGTTTGTTCTCTTTCCTCTTTTATATTTACTTTAGAGTTTACCCCTTCATCTCAACATGAGGCCTTTTTTCTTTGGTATTTTAATTCGTTCTTTGTGTACGATTCAATCCAATTTCATCGTATCTACTTCTAATACTAGCACCCACCTATTTTACATCTGATGGATCCACAACGCCTATGAAAAACAAGAGCTGCAGAGCAGCGAAGTTCCTAAAAGTGTGCAGGAACAGTTTTGTTAATGATTTTGTGTATGCATTGATTATTGAGGTATTATGTTCTTGTCATAATTAAAATCTATTCTTTAGAACCAGTCCTTTGCATTTGCAAGTTGCACAAGGTTCTTGTCATAATTAAAAATCTATTCTTTAGAATCAGTCCTTTGCATTTGCAAGTTGCACAAGGGTTTCAAGTCCTGCATTACAGTAGGAAACATGATTGATAAAAATACATGTTTACTTCAAAAATAACAAACATCCTTTTCTTTCAAAATTTGATCCAAAAAATACAAACATTGTGCTCCTTGCATTTGTAAGTTGCACAAGGGTTTCAAGTCCTACATTACAGTAGGAAACATCATTGATAAAAATACATGTTTGCTTCATAGATAACAAACTATCACAGTAAGAAAGATCATGCCTCTCGTTCATTATTACTAAAACCACTCCTGTATGTTGTAAATTAGTAGGCATCCTCTACTAATTTGATAGCATGATGTCTGTGAGGCCTATCAATGAATGTAACAGTATTCTTTAATCGGGCTAATAGATTTTCCAAACTGTATCAAGTCTTACCATGCCTCTGACTATTAGTCAAGTATCCCTCAGATGCCATGATTACAGAATATGCACAAAATGGATTTTTTATAAAAGGATTTACAAACTTTTAAGTGAATGTAATTGGCAGATGTAAAACCAAATTCCACATTTTTTTCCTAGCATCCTTCCGACCTGTGCTAACATGAAAGCTTTGGAACAGGGTATGGACATCCATCAGAGGATAAACGAAGGGGAATTTTTGTCTGATGTTATAGTTGCAAATGCCCTGACAGCAATGTAAGCCAAGTGTGGAAGCATAGTCAAGGCACACAAACTGTTTGATATAATGCCTCTAAGAGATGTATCCTCTTGAACAACAATGATTATTTCACAAGTAGAAACAAGAACATGCATTCTTCTATTTTGTAAGTTTTCACAATATAATCTCCAGAAGTAGCCTAGTTAGAATAAATTTAGTAGATCTTGTAATTTCTCTTTTATGCTATGCACAATGCACGATATAATTCCAACATCCAAATTATGTAAATAACTTGTAGTTCTACAAAAGACCTTTGTATTGTTCAAAAATAAAGAAAGTTGTACAAAAGGAAGATCATGACTGTTAAATTATGTGATCAAAAGTTCTGGAAATCTAAAGAGCAAGGACATCCTAAATAAATCACTCAAAATAGTCGACCTATATTGAAATTATATTCAACATAAGTAACCTTTATAGATGAAAGAGTTATTCTTATAAGTTATAGAGAAAAGGGAAAGAACCACAAACTCTAAGATTTAAGGGAAAGCAGAATGTAGTTATCTATATTTTAACACAAGGAACAACTGAACAAAAAATAATTAATTCATCCATGATAAAATGAAAAATCAAATCAAAGAAATAAATCCTTTTCATAATTAGTTCTCTTGAACTTTAATAGAAGTGTAGAGACAGATGAACATGGGTAAGAAGATATTTTTAACAAATAAGATAAAATTCACTATAAGCAGTGACAGCTATAAAGACAAATGGGAAACGTACATAAACAAATCATGGAAGAAACTTGGAAAGCATCCCAAAGTAAGAGAGAAGATGCAATTTGGATATAATATAGAGAAGAATTTCAAAATTGCAAGCATTTCTAAACCAACTTTATATATAGATGAAGAAGCCTTTTTTTGAATTACAAGTAGCTCATAACA
>VDFB02267901.1:0-56686 GCA_007258455.2 Sequoia sempervirens
AACATTAACAACAACAGATAATCCTACTTTTAGCTAACATAATAATACACCCAATAGAATTGGTTGTTCATCAATAATATAAACTATTTGGAGCATGAGATAACTACAACACATTCCACAATGTAAAATAGTCATTGATTTGCAATTTGTAGCAAGCGCTAGGTAAAGACAAACAAAATACTAAACCATACAAATTAGTACAACTTACATCCATGCCATATATCCATTGAGGGAGTCAAATTCATAAACATCTAAGGGTTTATGACAAATTTACCACATAACATATAAGATCCTTGAGAACATTGCTTTACAATTTCATCAACATGTATTCTAACCCAATACTGCTTATCAAATCCTTATACAGAACATATCCACCTACAATCCCATTCAAGCATTTTAATTAATTCCTTGAATTAAAGCCAAAACATAAATCATACACATCACAAGAGTGAGATGAACAAGACAACCCTTTATTATCTTATCAAAATTCAGATATACATGTACAATGGAGAGACATGAGTTTGAATTAATCATTTCAATTCAAATGCCAGTACTGTCATAAAACAACAAATCCTCATGAATTCAAAACTTACTACAGAATGACTCAAAACCTAAATTGCATTTTCCTTAAAACCATCGAACTTTACAATTTGCTCTGAAACTCTACCTAGACTCGACCAAAAATATCTAACTTGCTAACTCATACTTCTAGCCTTGAAATCCTTCTTATAGAAAATGAAAGAGTAAACAAGCATCGGGCCAGAAAGTACCTCTAATTTCACATGCTTTTCTTCACAAAACTCTTGAGGACAACATCTATAGCTTCTTTATTTCTCATCCTACGCCCTGTTCATGCATCCTACAATTACAACAGTATCCATGGGGCCTCTTACACAAGCTACGGTAATCAAAAAAAGTGTAAGAGCCCCTTTATATCATTTCTGGACTACAAAACCCTCAAAAATAGGGTAACCGGGCTGTATGCAAAGAAATGAAGCTTTCTAACTCAAATCAACGCCTTAATCTCTCAAATCAAATTGAAATCAAAGCTAACACATATATTCATGACCTAGAATTGATTTCACATCAAAATATGGCTACATGTGACTGTACAGTGTTGCATAAGAGGAAAAATATAGAAAATTTGAAGAAAAACACAGATTTTTGAATATCAAGAGCTTGTATTTTAAATCCTCAACTATCAACAACCATTACAATGATCACTTTATGCCTTTTAAAGGCCTTTACATGTCAACCAATGAACAACTACCTCTACAACTTATTTTTTAATCTTTTATGATCATATGAAACATAAAACACACTAATTTCAAGGTTGTTAACATCACTATTGAAATGTTTTAATTTTTTGACATTTCAAACATTATAAAGTACATCATTAAATTAATTATGTAATGGGATAAAAATTAAAAACATCATGAATTAATTATGTAACCACATAAGTCAAATATAATTCTATCAAGAAATTAATATCAAATAGATAATATAATCGCATAACTCATACATTTCAATGTCATTGATCTTTCTTCTTCATCCAACTCTTTGTCTGTATCATCCGATCTAGATTCAACATTGTAAGGATTGGTCATATCATCATCATCGTCATCGATATCAGTTTCGATAATGTCATCATCCACATGGATATCATCTTCATGAACATTAACTCCTACATCATCATGATCTATTTCCTCCTCTTCGACATCTTCGTCAGGGACATCATCAACTAACTGTTAATCCTGGTCATCATCTACATCATTTTCTAGTTCTTCGGTATCTTCTTCTTCCACCACATTATACTTTATCGGCCTTCCTCTTGGATCATATCTAACAACAAATGACCAACCTGGTTTACCTAGAACCTCTAAGTAAAATACCTGCTCACATTGGCTTGGAAGAACATAGGGCTCATTTCCAACTCGCTTGATCAACCTTGTATTAACCATGGTAAATCCATTATCATGTTCAATAACAGTTCTCTCAAGATCATTTTCATTCAATCATAGTTTGTACCATAGGATGACGAACAAAATTAATCTGAAGGACTTAAAGTCACACTCAAGTATATCATCCAAAATTCCATAGTATCAATTTTCTGAGACTTTTGGATGTATGTCGCTTCTAGATGAAACATTAGTCACCTGAAAGACTACAATTACACCAGAATCACAAGTTTTCTTCATGTCATCCAACATTTTGATTTGAAATTTACGACCATTGCACCACATAGCCTTGTGGTGTTTCACCTGCAATATGTCAAACATGCAAAAATTATTGCAATATCGTCAGTTGATAAACATATTTATTCTTGGCCAAATGTATGCAAAGAAAACAATCTCAACATATATATACATCAATATAATTGAAAATAATTAAATAATATGGGTGATTAATATATTTATACGTACCTGTTTATCTCTTAAACCATATGCTAAATCAGTTTCCCTTTGTGTAACATTGGAATCTCCATTACGATGAACTTCTTTAACCAATGAAGCCACACCTTCCCATGTTAATGCGTAACTAGATTGTTGACATTGTTCAATCCATACCGTCATCCAATCAAGATTGTTTGCGACGTACAAATGTAGTGCATCCCACTCTCAACCAACTGTATCAAAAAAATTGAAATTCACAAACGGCGTATAATTAGTTAAATACCATAGTATTATCTGACACTTGATTACATACATAAATGTATTCCAATTAATCTCCATGACCATCTTATAATTACCTCTCACTTTCCTCAATCTACCTTTCCCCATCAGGTACTCCCCTTCAAATTTTTTAATGGAGTTGGGATCCCAAATGTGATCTACATGGATGTTTGCTGCAAACTTAGGAAGATATTCACTAATGTACACCATAGTCTGGTATACCATATATCCCTCCACCATAGAACCCTTAGGATGTGCTTTTTGTCTAACCGAAGCCTTCAAAAATTCAAGTGCCTCTCAACCATCCACATTGGCCTTGTGTGTACAGGTCCACACAATTCAATCTCCTCAACTTGGTGTATGAGGTAGTGTTCTTGTGCATTGAAAAATGTCGAAGGTAGACACTTTTGCATTTCACACATTAGACGAGGAATTTTTCTTCAATAATTTATTTTCTTTTATGAATTTCTTTAGATGACAACCATCTACAAGGATTCACAAGCAAATATATTAACGTAGATTAACAAAATATACAGTATATTACATAACAAGTAAAACAAATGGAAATTATAAGATGTATACAATGAATTGAACAAATATCGCTACTTACCTCATATATTTTCCAAGATCATATATAACTTGCTTGACATTGTTGTCAAAGTTGTCTGGGAGAGATAGAGGTAGAATGTATTGCAACAATTATAAAATGATCTTTTCATTATTTATCCAAAAGTAGTAAACATAATACACTGAAAAGTACATGCATTATACAAGTGTATATAATATACTAGAATAATTACCTTAATGAAGGTATGCTAATCATGCATTTTCATCTCTGACCCAAATTCACCTTTCTTTGTTATTATATTGTTTATGTTCGCAGCAAATCCTGTGGGAAATGGAATTTTTCGTATGACTTCTTTTATAACATTGCTTTGCTACTCTGTTAATAACCAAGGAAGGGCACTTATATTAATTTCATCTCCATCACTATTTAATTGAATGACATTTTTCATTGCATGATTGGCTTCCTGAATGTCACTACAAATTTTGACAATTTTTTCTTTGTCATGCCTTCCATCCAATATTTTCCATAACATTTCTATTATATTCTTTCTGATATGCATTGTATCAAACAAATGCACAATTTGTAGCTACTCATAGTAGGGCAACCACTAAATTGTCTCGATAACTTTTTCAGTCCCTATGGAAGTCGGCCATTAATGCCTTGATGACCTTCATGAAGTATATAAGTTAAACAAATTAACAATGACAATCATTGTCAATTACAAGATGAGTAAACACAACACAATATAAAAATATAAATTTAAACATATCATATATGATAGATAAACAATTTGATATGATGTATAACCTTGATGATTAATTCTATTATATTCCAACTTCCATAGGCGAGGTGTCATTCTTTGTGGTTTTGATGTAGTCTCTTCTTTCCCATTGAAAAGATGTTTTTCAATAGTTCGATACTTATGATTTCTATGGAGGAAGTTCTTATACTCATCAACACTTGCTTCCTAAACTTGTTGAATGACGATTTCATGTTTGGACCACAAATTGAACATGCAAATTTACCCTTTGTTTGAAGACCTACAAGATCGTATATAATTTGATTAAATATGTCAATTTTATAATTATATATAATGAATAGATTATTTTAAAATCATGCATGATATCTACTTCATCAAATTAAATATTGTTAAAGTGCAGTTGAATGTTATAACATACCACCAAAATGTGTTAGCCCTGGGGCAGCATGAATTGTCCATACAAGCATTGCATTGAATTGAAATTGTCTTTGTCCTATTGGCCTAGAGACGTCATACATAGTGACGCCATTCCATAACTTTAGTAACTGTCAATAAGAGGCTCGATATATACATTCATATCTTTAACTTGGTACTTACCTAGTTGAATGAACACAAACATTACATAATTATTATAACCATTTTACTGCAATATATATAAATTAATGTACATGACTATTGAATGAAAAAAATATAAGTCATTATGCAACAAATAAGACAAATGAGATGCTACTACGTTAAAGAAAATTGATGTAAACAAATACCTGGAACAATCATTGACAACATTATGTGCTCCCTCTTTATTGACATCCATGGAGTAATGTTATTGTTGATAAGAAAAATAGGCCACACTAAGTAAATAGATCTCAGCTCTCCAAATGGATTGACACCGGCCCGGCTACCAATGAAAGCCTGAGATTACGAGGTTCTTCATTAAAGTGTGGCTATTTTTCCTCCATGTCCCTAAATGCAAAACCATCCATAGGCATTCGAAGAATGTCATCTCCACTTCTATTCCATGCAAGGTAATCCATAAATTGCACTAAGCTTTTGCACCTAAATAATCGCTGCATATGTGGAATAATGGGAATATAACAAAGAACCTTGTGAGGTACCTTTTTTATTAGTTGATCTGTTCGATATCTACTGATGTGACATTTCAGAAATTATGTTGCAAATTCATGTTGTTTATGATATATAATATGATCATTGGGACATGCATCTATTGCATGATACTCCATTCCAATATCTTTCATAATGGCAGATAAATCTCAGTATGAACGAGGTAAAATATTAGATGGTGGTAAAAAATTTTTACCTATCAATCTACAACAAAAAATAATTTGTTAATATAAAGAATATTAATGTTACATATTTCATCCTTTATTTACTAGTGATGAACTAACAACAATTAAAATAGATGAAAAAAGATGACATATATGACATACCTTAACATCCGTGAGATTTCTATGTTGGATAAACCATTCATAACTTTCAAGTTCACCAGCAACAATACAACATAGAGAAGAGTTGTTTCAGAGCCTTCATAAAGGGGCTTGTGTGCCTTCTCAAGTACAGGTAAATCATGAACATCATCAAAGTCATCTTCATCATCATGATCAGCTGTGCCACTAAATGTGTCATGGATCAATGTATTTGTACCATCATCTTCAACTATGTTTTCTGGTACATGATCATCTTCTTCCATAGGATCATTAACTTCATCTTCGATATTCACAACTCCATGTTCCTTCACTTGCAAAACCACATTGTCCAGGGCGTGATAATCCATATCTTGTGCCCTAGGGCACCCCACCTTTATAATAATGATCGACACAAATAAACTATGATCATGATCAAGTGATTTTTTATATATATAGAAATGTTAAAACAATATAAACATTTAAAAATTCAATCAATATAAAGACATATAATCAACAACTTACCAATGGACAATAATAATGCCCCCCTACAACGTGACCATGTTTCCTACAAATTTTCTCAGTTGTTGTGATTAAAAGTCTTCTTGTCTTTAAGCCCTTGCAATTATTACAAGGACAATAACATTTCCCATCACCCTTTCTTTTCTATCCAGCCCACATTCTAGCAATTGTCTGTTCATTTTGTTCTGCACTAATATTATCCAACATGATTTTTCTTTACCAAGCTTGAATATTTAGACGCAAAACCAAACCTGGAATAATGCTCTTTAACTATGTAGAAAGCAGAAAATGCATCCAATGGTCTCTATTATACTTTGGAAATCTCCAAAAACCCAAAGCACAAAATCAACCCCCGAAAAATAACTGCAAGTTTCAGTTTAAACCAAAAGCAATATTAAATTGATTTTACTATGATTTCCAACCGTTAGGATTCCTAAGTAATTAGAATATTGAACTTGTAATAAAAAATATAGAAAAATGAAATTTCAAATGCAATGTTCAAAATGAATTTGATGGAAGATGTTGCTTTAAAATATATTTCAGTCCCAGAAGTACTAAATTTTTTACCTCTCATTAACCGAATTGAAAAGACAATGATCACCCCCTCAACCCGCGATATCTTCTCTTGAATTTTTCTAATTTTTCCAAGAAAATCGCCCTTAGTTCTGCACAAACCGCCTGCAGAGAAATTACACAAGTATAGCAAAAAAAGTTGCAATAAATAGGTAAACTCACTTTATTTATGCATTATAGTTTGATTTTTTTCATTTTTCCATAAGCTTGTCGCAATTTTGATGGTAGAGATCCGCTTTACCCCTAAAGAAATTGTTCGTCAAAATTTCAACGAAACCTAGGTTCGTCAAAATTTCAATGAATGTCGGGGATAAAATTTAAAAAAATTGAAAACTACACATCAAATTTCACAAGCACCCGACAATACATCAAATTATACATATTTCGTTGGAAATTTTCATCAGATTTTGTAGTCAAATGAGTTAGTGATACTCAACCTTTTTTGCAACATTTGTATCAAATGTAAAACAGTCATAGTCGATTCCCACAAGGAGTTCATCAATTTGTTTCTCTATTTCCTCAAGGCCACACTCTTAACTCTATTTCAGATGCATCATCAGAATCATCAACAAAGAGTGGATATCCCTGCACCAATAAGGATCATCATTTTTATCAACTGATGAAGATGGAGGCTCATCAAATAAGGGTTTTTCTATTATATTAATTCTTGAAATAAGAGCCTCAACTTTCTCAACATGAAGATCTAATTCCTGGATGATCCCACAATAGTGGTTTACAATTTTTGGCCAAACTGGACACTGAATTTCTTTTTTTTAACTAAATCTTCACTTTCAGGCACCTTTAGCGGCTAAACCGTGAGGAATTTGAAGATGATGCAAACTATAGTTTCATGACATTTTTCTATAGATTCTAAATGTATTTTTTTCAAAAAATTTGGAATCAGATTGCACTTCTTTTTCCATCTCCCTCGAAAACTAGTTTTTTTACAGAAAACAACATTTTTAAAAAGTGACACTCACTGTATACTGCATAATTTTTTTTCCATGAAGGATAAAACTCTAATTCTTTCGAATTTAGATTTGTAACTCTGATATCTAGTGCTTTCACTTGGTTAGATAGTTTTTTATTGAATATTTTTTCCTTTAATCAAGTTTTGAATTCAAAACCAATTATAATTCAGACAAGCGGTCGAGTAACGCTGTAATTTTTTGTATGTATCGAAATTCATTTTTTTCTTTGTTGGATCAAGGAATTCAATATCTAGTGCACTAATATTTTAATTTTTTTTTTTAATAACTTGCTAGCTTTTCCATATTGCAAAACAAAGAGCTTGATTTTTCGTGAAAACCCTACATTCACGAGAAATAAAAAATAAATATAATAATAAAATTAAATTTATTTAAAATTATAATTTTTGGGAAGCTTATAATAAGGACTACATACTTTACAAAAATAAATTTTAAATGAATTCATTTGATCCCCAAAAGGTAAATCAAAAGTAGTTTTTATTAGCATTTTGATAGGTGTAAAGGAGACTCTGTTATAGGTATGGTTTAAAACTAGCGGGGTTCTATCAAGGGGGTTTGATTTAAGGTAGTTTGATCAAACCTCTTCAATTGGAATTCTTTAAATGGAACCTTTTAAAGCTTAAAATCATTATATTTTCTAAAAATATGTGATTTCAGGAAAATTAGTTCCTCCCAGAAATTGTAAACTAGCTTTGTGGGATCACCCTCCTTCAAGTCATTACTGCACTCAAAATCACTGTAATCACTAGAAGAGTAGATAGACACATTTCCAACTTAATTTCTACCTTCATATTGTGCTATATATACATTAGAAATTCATGTTTGTTCCACATGATTTGGAGTATCACAGTCAGAAAACTCCTTTAACTTTGTATCATTGTCAACCAAAATTAGTGGCTTCAAATTTTCATTACAATGCACAACATAATCATCTGAGAGTGAACCTATGTCATCAACATATTTAATATTATCCTCATTTGAAATAAATCTTTCCAAGTCTATTCCATAGAAACCATTCTGATTAGCAGAACAACAATCAACAAAATCTACCTCCTAAGTTGAATATACATTAATAGGTCCATTGATACTAAGCTCATTGTTGACAAAGCCTTCAATCATATCAATGTTTTGATCAGGACTACATGGTTCTTACATGTTGAATGATGAACAAGTTAGCTCATCATCATTTTTATCCTCAAACAGGTTACTAGATTCCTCTGAACCATAAGAGTAATGATAAAAACTTTCTATAACCTTATCATCATTATAGCTAGTAATCTCATTATAGGGTGTGATTGGCCCAATATCTGAAATTTCTTCTATTCCTTTATCAATTGTGCTATGCAGTGCATTTGAAACTTTATGAACATAATCCACAAGTCTATACATCTCATTATTTGAATCATAGCATATAACAAGGCTAATGTGATCAACATTATGAAATGGTGTATAAGCTGAAACAATAGGGGTGTAAGTGCTATGATATTCATTTTTAATTTCTAACTTACACCTTTTATAAACATTTGGTGTCCTATGGAAGCAAACACTTTTACTCAAATGAACTTTATGTATTCCATAATTTAGGTTGTTTTCAATGTCCATGGCTATCCCATATGCTTGATGCATGGTTTTGGGATCCTTATCTCTCAATAGATAGCTCATCTTATTATCAAAATCTCCCAAATACACAACCAAACATATTGCATCACTTAGTCCAAAAACATCAGGAATTTTCCTTAATGTTTTAGAAAATCTCTAGTTAAATGTTGAGACTAGCTCGTCCTCTTCTTTCTCAATGTTCATAAATTTGCTAAGCATATAACCAGCACTAATTCTTTCACCCAACTGCTCTACGAACACTACTTTGAATTCCTCCCAAGAGTAGACAAAGCATGTTGGTAAATCAGAGAACCAATCTCTTGAATATCCTTTTAGATACTGAACAAACAACCTCATGATCACATCCTCATGATTAACTTTGTAATCATCCATGAGATTATTGAATTCTTGTAGATTCCTACTAGCTGATTCACACTTGGTACCACTGAACTTTGGTAGCTCATTTCTGATTTTAGATGGAATAATATATGGGTAACCACAAATGCCATCAAAATTTATGGCTCTATGTCTTGCAGTGTTGAAACTTCTTTTATTACATGATAGGGGTTGATTACAAACCATGGTTGTACTAGGAACCATACAAGGATACATATGTTGGTGCACTTTTTCTTACACCTCTACAAGCCTTTTCATACCATGCAATTACACAGAGCAACTCAGACTTCTTTTACAAGATAATCTTAAGCTTTTACAATATAAATTTCTATCTCAACTTGCTTAAGATCCACTAAATGAGTTTCTTCAAAAACATTGCATACATCACTTCATAATTATAGATACTACAATCTAGTAATATAGAAGTATGTAAGCCTATCACTACTATTATCTTCCTTAGTACTTAATCACTCAATAGGGAATCAAATTTTCAAGTCTTACAAATATGGTTTTCATATACAAATTTATCTTTCTTGAAAACCAAAATATGGGGAATACCTGGATGTGTTGCAGCTACTGTAAATTCTCCTTCTTGTTTGGAAATCTTTGCAAATATGAAATGTTCTTCACATCTTTATCAGGTTCATTTGACAGAGTCTCCACCTTTCTTCATAGAGGATTGGACTTCAAGCAGTATGAAGCTCTTTCAAAGATGAATTTCCTTCTGGGTCTTCTCCCATAGCAGAATCACACATAGATTTATTTAAAGTTTCTGCAACACAACCACTTCCAGGTCTGAAAACTTCTCAATATTTGAACTAGATGTTTAGATTCACCAAACTCTTGAATCTTAAGACTAGATGATCCACTATCATAAATTTCTTCAGTTAGCCCCCAACAAAGTCGCTATTTTTGTTGGTAACTTTTCCAACAGAACCAAGCAATTCTCTGAAAAGTAGCCAACTCCTATGATGAAGAATTGCTAGGTTAGTGGCCAACACAACAAGCATAGGACTTTATGGTCCTTACTCCTTCACTTCAAGCTCTGTGAAACCTAGGAGGGTGAACCCAATTGTGTTTTTGTGAAGTATATTTGATTAGTAACACATTTATACACAAATTGATTCCTACTTATTGCAAATAGGGTTCTTCTCACTGATGATTTGGCAGATTTTCAAGTGAGTGACTAGATATTTGCTAGGAATTAGGGATAATCCCACCATTACTGTCCTTGGAAAGATTTTAATTAAATATTGTCTTATCTTAAGTCCAGGGCCATGAACACTATTTGTTCATTTTATCCACTATTATCTGACAAAATGACCAGTGTCTCATCAATTAGAGCAACAAAGTCAAATATAGAAGGATCGGTAATTTACAAATTACTCAATTTAGATAGGAAAACTATTTTCATACTGCTTTCCATTTTTGAAAACTCATTGTGCTTGGAACATTTACTTCTTATGAATCCTAAGAAATTCTTTACAAATTTTATAACTCTATTCAAGTATTTTAATTAACTCTTTGAATTAAAGCTAAAAATAGAGTAATACATTCAAATGAAATATCTAAAGACAAATGATAACACCATTAGTATTTCTCATTTATAACTTGTAATGAACATACATAGGAGAGTGTCTGATTCTAGACTAATATTTGTTTTGATATCATCAATTTCTATAAAAATTATTTAAGATCGCTACATACATGATTTCATATCCAAGTCAAACTACTGGCCTATTATCAGTATTCTATTCAAAGTTCCTTTTCTGAACTTAGCTTTCACCTAAAACCCTATTTGAGACTCCAGAATCTGACCTTTGTAATATGCCTTGAAAGCCCTTTTATAGAACAAGGGAGCAACAAGCATCAGGATTAATTACAAATTTACATTTCGTTTCATTTGTACCAAAATTCAAGACATTCCTAGTTAGTTACATGTAATCATTTAAGGAAAATGGAAGAGTAAAAGACCGCATTCCATATTCCCTGAATGAAGACATGCCAACTCCTCAAAAGGTAGAGTTTTTTGCAACTATGTTGAATCCTCATCCTTGTTGACCAAAAAAGATTCTCCAATAGTATCTCCAACACAAACTTGTATATCATCTGAAAGCAACATACATGCCACCAAGGTCAAGTAGTCTGGCACTTCTCCTAAACTCTAGCCCAAAATCATTCCACATCAACACTCGAAAAAAGAAATCATATGAGTATTGAATAGGATAATCCTAATAGAAAGTGCATGGTTTCATTAAAAACAAAAATAGGGCACATTTATCACTCTGAGTCATCAACCTCAGAGGATACTTTCCCACGTTTTGTTCATGGTGGGACTGGAGAAACTATCACCATCTCCTTGTCAGAATTCCTTGATGGTACCAAGGAGAGGGGATAATAATCACCCTCTAGATCAGTCTCACCCTCACTATCTAAAGGGTTATTAGAAACCTCACATGGAGAATTGCATCCTTTAGGATAAGCCTTATAATGCTCATTCTCTCTCCTTGCCTTCTTTTCATGTTCCACCATCCTCTTCTCTTTGTGTTTGACTAATTCTTTTGAAACTATTTGGTCCCATGGATGATAATTCTCCCAATAATCAGTACTCATGAAATTCCTTACTAACCCACACCTCTCATTTACTACATACTGAATTATGACAAAGGTGATCAATAAGCAATCTATATTAAATAGGCAGTTTGAAGCATGTAGAATTAATGATTCGAGAGCTCTTCACGTGAGTGAGTTGATAACTTAATAGCTCAGCCTTGAATCTAACCCATCAATTTTAAAGCATTTAAAACTTCATCCATGGTGATATGAGCCTTAATTTTTATACTTTTAGAAAATTGCTCATAGAAAAAAGTGATGCCAACTCAAGTGTTGCAATCTATCAATCAACATGTATTGCCAACCTAATCCGTGTTTTTCATTAATAGGTTAGCGAAGTACACAAGACCAACTCTGCTTAGAGAAAAAATTTCCTTATACAATCTATTGCTCGTCACTGATCTTCCCCAAGTTTTAGGGTGCAATTAGCGATAAAATTATTCATGCAATGATTTTCAATCCATTGGATCATCTTGTTTTATAACTTCATCAATGATTCCTCAGTCCTCTTGTTTCTTTCCCTTTTGCTTTACGCTAAATCCTTAGGATCCTGCCACGTTTTTTGTTCCATGTAGTAGGAATCTCCTATCGCGAATGCATCTCATCCTTCATCGGCCTCATCTGTAATGTAAACATCCCTACGATGAAACTTCAACCCTTGGTCTTGTGGCCTGTCCTTTGGTCACATCTGTCTCTTCATCACGCATCTCTAATTCAAACTTTGTGCTTAGGATCCTATCGGTGACAGGATATGTAGTGGAGGCACCAGATTTAGACACGTATACTTGCATAAAAATAAATGACACAAAAAGGATCGCTCATAGGATGTCATCATATTAGAAAAAGAAACCTTTTAGATAACAACATCGCTTGTTGCTAATTCAAAACTCAAGTTCAAAAATGAATTCACAACGAGCGATAAAACATAAGGTTGTCACTCATCTCTAATTCTCCTGATACAGTTTGCGAGAAATTAGCAATGAGAGGATTTTCAAAGTTCATCATATATCGCGTATTGCTAATGTGGGTCCTTATATTTAAAATATATGCATGATCAAGTGATATACAGGAAATTACATCATATTGGTCATCGCTGATCCTAAACTTATCATTTTATGATCATCTGCAATGAGCGATAAAAACACAAGAACATAATCTACCAGGGAATTTCTCATCACTAATACAAATTTTAAAACTTGAAAACCATTAGCGATGAGTGATCCTTCAACAATACAAAGTACATCGCTTCATCGCGCATTCGATCTAGGAGCTCTAGTAGCTATTTGTGATGAGCGATAGCTTAAAAAATATCACCTGATTGCCCGTTGCTAATTCAAAATATGCACTCTTGAAGTAATCAATGATGAGCGATAAGAACACAATGGCCATTGGGACTTAAGTGAAAACCTTCAAACATGTTCACTTAAGTTGTTCTTAATGAAGGGAATCCCTAGGATGACAAGAGAATAATAGATTCGAAAACTTCTAAGTCATGAAATGCAAAGGATGTAAAAGCCAAAAGATCTTTTACTTATAAAATGGAAGACCCGGACTTAGGCTTGAGGGACTGGTTACCAGATGAATAAGATGTTTTAAAATGATTGGAAATGAGTAATAAGGAGTCAGTGACCAAATAGAACCCTATAAGCATTTGTAACTAATAAAACCCTAAACCCTCAGATAGCAATCCTCATCCAAATGTAATAAGGATTTAAGATGGAGCAATTTTTTTTTATGGTTCCATCATGTCATTTCTTTTTTATTTTTTAAAATTCTCTTTCTCGTTCGTATGTGCCTAATATAATGTGTCCAATATATTGTTTTCCTTGTTTTTCAGGGCCTTAATCATATTGAGCTTAGTTGTCATTATGTTAGATTGTCAAATCATTGGGACCCCTAGGTATCTCTTCAAGCACCAAGAAGACCAAATGTTGGCACCAAAGTCACCTCCTTCTAAATGGACCCCTAAATTTGGTGTGTAGTTTTCCCCTCAACAACAAAACAATCCTCCAAATGTCAGCCCTATTAAAGCTTTGATCATTTATCAAAATGTTTGGACATTCAAAGAGCGTGTAACACATATTAGAGAGATGTACCATTTCCATAAACAAAGAGGTGAAGGCCAACATTTCAATTTTGACATTATAGATATGGAGGGGATAGAAATTCATGTTGTTTTGATGATATTGTTAAACTATATTATGGTCGAGTTGAGATAGGTTCAACTTATTTAATATCAAGAGGTTAGGTGAAGGAAGTAAATAAAAATTTCAATAAATTAAATAGTAATCTAGAAATTGTCTTGGATGAAAATTCAACATTAAAACGGTGTGAAGATGCCATCTTTGTGCCAAAGAAAACCTCAACCTTTATGTTAGTTAGTGAGATAACCAATTATAGTGATAATAGTTTGGTTGGTATTATTCGCATTATAGTCCATGTCAACTATGAACCATTGGTTTGGAGTTGAACAAGTTTAAATAGCCTTGCAAACTTTGAGGCAAGGTTTTGAAGTTGTTTTTGAAGTTCAAACAATAAGAAGTGATATGTTTTATGCAATCTTTTATGCAATTTTACTGCTACAACATTCCAGGTATGGTTATGTACTAAGTGATTATGATCTAAACTGCATTTTATTCGATGGAGGCATGAAATAGATTTGATTTGGATTTTATTTGAGTTTATTTCATAAATTTTGAAGGTTTTTAGAGCTAAATTACTAAGAATGGTTTGAAAACCCTAGGTTAAGAGGGTTTAGTAGGAAAAATGGTATATTAGACCATTCCACTAGTGAAATTCTTTGTAAATTGATGGAATGGCTTTAGTTAGTGATGTAAATCAAGGTTGGAATTGTCTCAACCAACACAATTTGACTCAATTCAATCACCTATCAAACCACAAGACCTAATCAAAAGGTGACTTCACACAATATTACGTGTTTCATCAATTGTCTCCAAACTTAGGTTTTCAAGGGAATATTTTAGAGAAGTACATTTCAACACTAGACTAGAAACTTTTTAGATACCCATTAAGCTTCAATTCAACATACCTCATTTGGGGCTATGACTGTTTTGGACCAACTTTCTTAAAACTGATCTGCTACACCTAAAACAAGGCTAATTAGGCCACTTTTCCAAAGCACCTACTAGGAAATAAATCTCTACAACACAAAACTCTTCCCCAACAGTCTCCACCAGTCACATAGGGTCCAATCTAATAGGTTTAATCATCCACCAATCTCTACAGATTGTTGTCCTATAACTTCTCTACCTTTCCTAAGCCTAACAAATGAAGATGGTAGGCTATGGCTTGGAAAAAAACTCTAAAAACTCCATCCCTACTCCTAAAACCAAAAAAAAGAAAAAAATCAAACCTAAACCCTCCATTCCACTGAGTATTTCTAGAAATCAACAGTGGAATGGATAGATATTTACATTTTTAGATTACAAGCCCTTAAAATGAGGGTTTTCAGGTGATCTAAAAAGAAACCTTTCAAACTCTCTTATTCCACCACAAGAATCAATCAAAAATCACTCAAATGAAATACGATTCATTGTAGTATGCTTTCACATCAATTTTAGATCATGAAACAACTGTACGGGGTTGTACAGGACTGGTAAACTTTAGAAAAATAGAATTTTTGCAGAAAATAGAGTATTCTTCTATTATTTTGTCCTCCAAAAGAATCAAAAACCATGTCTCAATTTTTTTGAGGCTATTTGAACATGTTTCAACCAATTTCCAATGGTCTCCAACTGAAATTCAATTAGGTGACCGTTTAACCTCTTCATAATGCACACTTGACAATGTTGCAAAGCAACTTTTTACAAAACACAACTAATGAACCCTACATGACACCAAAACATTGAAAATGGTATTCAATTGACCTTATTATAGAAAATGAGTGACAAAAAACAAAAAACATCAAACGAGACACCTAAATTCATCAATTTAAGCAAAGTGACCATGGTGCCCCTGCAACATACACCTAGAGAGGAAAAAATCTCAGGTCCCACCTAAGATATATTCCTTAAATGAAGCTCCATTCTGCTTGATATCATCTTCAAAAATCCATGTTGCATCCTTTGGAGGTAAACCATGCCATTTGATAAGATACTCATTGTAAACCTTATGCCTAGTCCTTTTGACCTCTTCAGTGTCAAGAATGGCTTCCAACTTCAATGGTTCAGAAGGAGGGAGATATTTCACCCATTCTTCATCACCAAATTTAGTAGCTACACCTTTACCTTCATCCAAAAATTTGTTAAAAGGATAAATATTAGCAACATTAAATATAGCTCAAAGATAGCAACTCTAGGATGGAGTTCTATCTCATAAGCATTAGACACAAATATATGGACTATCTTGCAAGGTCCAATATTTTTCATCAAGAGCTTGGTGTATTTTCCTTTTGGTAGTCTCTCCTTCTCCAAGTGTGCAAGAACCAAATATCCTACCTTAAAGTGCACATCTCTCCTCTTCAATTCAGCATTCTTCTTATATTTCTCAACACTCTTCTACATGTTCTCTTTCACTTGATGGTGGATCCCTTTCATTGCTTCTGCAAAATATTCACCTTCAGAACTTCTCTTCTCCATCCCTGTCACATATCTAAGCTCAAATACACCTCTTGGATTCAACCCATACACCACTTCAAAAGGACTTTTCCCTATGCTTCTATTGGTGGAATCATTGTAAACATATTATGCTTAAGGAAGGACCAAATCCCATTGTTTCCCATGCTCCTTTGTGAGACACCTCAAGAGGTTTCCAAGTGATCTATTGACCACCTCTTTTTTCCCATCCATTTGTGGATGGTAGGCAGTACTAAAAGTCAAATTGGTTCCAAGCTTTTTCCAAAGCGTCCTCCAAAAGTGGCCAATGAACTTTGAGTCCCTATCTGAAACAATGGTTAACGGAAGACCATGAATCCTCAAAATTTCCTTAAAGAATAGGCTTGCAATATGGGAAGTACCACTTTTACATTTTCAAGGAATAAAATGGGCCATCTTACTAAACCTATCAACTACCACAAACACACTATCATACCCCCTTTGAGTTCTAGGCAATTCTAAAACAAAATCCATGCTTAAACTTTCCCATGGCCAGTTAGGAATTGGTAGGGGCTAATATAGGCCTGCATTAGAAGTAGTTCCTTTGGCCCTTTGAAAAATTTTGCAACTTTAAACAAACTTCTTGACATCTACTTGCATTCTTGGCCAAAAATAGAACCTTCTTAAGTGATCTAAAGTTTTGTCAATCTCAAAATGGCCTCCAAGACTTCCACAATGTTTCTCTCTGATCATATTTTATCTCATAGAGAACTTTGGTATGCATAACTGAGCTCCCTAAAATAACAAACCATCTTGCAGCAAAAATTCATAATACTCATCGTGTAAATTATCCTTAAAATGGTTACAAATAGAAAATACCTCCTTGAAATCTTCATTTGCAACATACATGTCCTTCAATTCATATATGCATGCCCACACTTTGAAGTTGTATCTCATGCACTAACATTGACCTCATGCTAAGAGAATAAACAACCTTAAATTAGCTTGGCCTTTCTTGTGCTTGATGTTGAATGTATAACTCTACAAGTATTCAACCCACTTTGCATGTCTATGATTCAATTTATCCTAACTATTCAGAAATTGTAAGGCACGATTGTCTATGAACACTATGAATTCTTTGGGTAAACGATAGTGCCTCCACTTCTTAAGAGCCTACACCATAGCATACAACTCAAGATCATATGATGAATACTTCTTTTTAGCTTCATTAAGCTTTTCACTAAAGAATGCCACTGGTCTGCCTTTTTGGCTTAACACTGCACCTATTGCAAAACCAATTGCATCAGTTTCTATGGTAAAAAATTTATTGAAATTAGGGTGACCAAGGATTGGTTGTTGTGCTACTCTAGTTCTTAGATATTCAAATCTCTTCTCTGCCTCATTAGTCCATTGAAACTTCCTTTTTTTGTCTCCCTTAATAGTGTCAATGATAGGTGAGAAAATGTGACCAAAATTCTTAATGAAATTTCTATAGAAACTTGCAAGGCCATGAAAGCTTCTTACCTCTCTTATTGACCTTGGAGTTGGACAACTGAGTATTTCCTCAACCTTTGAGGATCCATCTTCAATGAACCCTTAGAGATCACAAAACCAAGATATGTTAGTTCTTCTTTCATAAATTCAATTTTTTTTAGTTTTATCATCAATTTATCGTCATGTAACCTCTACAAAGCCATGTCAAGGTGCTGCAAGTGTTCTTCCTTTGTTTTTTTGAACACAATTATATCATCTAAATATACAACAAAAAAATTACCAACAAAGGGCTTAAACACTTCATTCATAAGTCTCATAAAGGTATTCAGGGCATTTGACAGTCCAAAGGGCATCACCATCCATTCATATAGCTTTCATTAGTTTTAAATGTTCTTTTTCCATTCATATCCTTCCCTTATCCTAATATGATGATACCCACTTTTCAAGTCAATTTTTGAGAAATAGCAAGCACCTCCCAAATAGTCCATTAGATCCTCCATTCTAGGAATTGGGAACCTATATCTAATGGTTATTTTGTTTATAGCCCTAGAGTTCATACACATCCCCAAATCCCCATCTTTTTTAGGTGCTAAAACTGTTGGGACAACATAAGGGCTCAAACTTTCCCTAATGAGACCTTTATCCAACAATTCTTGAACTTGTTTCCTTATTTCATCATTTTGTTTAGGAGTCATTTTGTGTGCAACCTTATTTGGAAAACTAGAACCAGGGATCAAATTAATATGCTGAATGACATATCTCATGGGATGAAAGGAACTTGGAAACTCATCAACTGAAATTTCCCTATACTTAGTCAACAAGGCTTGAACTTCACTAGGTATGCCTTTCAAATTATTTGCTGCTAAAATAGACTTGGACTTAGGTCTGATCACCAACACAAATCCATGACCTCCTTCATCCTTCAAAGTCTTCAAAAAATCCTTCTCTCCTACTACCATTACACTAGAACCAACTTTCTTCTCAAACTCCTCATCTTGAAGGGGTGTCAAGGTGTATGAAATACCATCCTTATCTGGTTATGTGTAGGATCATCATGGAAAAAATAGGCCCTTAAGTGGCAAAAATTTTAGAAAAATAAGAGTTAGGAAAATTGACGTAAAAAATTGAATAAGTTATCTTTATTATTTCAAAAATATGTAAGAATAGAATCTGTAGCAAATTGAATGTAGTTTCTAAACTACTAGGTTTTTTAAAAGAAAAAATCTATTTGGTGAAAATTTGAAATTTCAATGCAATAGTACTTAAATTTCGGGGAAAAATAAGTAGGTGTTTGTGACCACCTAACACAATAAAATGATAAATATTTTTATAATATTTGAGATATATGTAGAGGACTCATGTCCTGATGTGATGCATATTTTTTTGTAATTTTTTCCATGTAAATAATTAATTATGAGTTTTTATTACAACTTTGGAAAATATAAAATTCTATCACCATCTTAACTTGGTCAAAACTTCATGAAATTCATTTTTATTTTTTTAATCCTATAGAATACGAAGCATAGAATGTGACACATGTTTTGATTCAAAAATGTGATACCATTTGAAAGCTATAGATGTTTTTCAATCAGCCTATCAATCAGGACTTTAGTCATAATTTGAATAGAAAATGAATAATAATTACTTATTAAATTCAAAGTAAAGCATAATTTATATTGGTGGAAATCTTATAATCTCTTTTAAAAACCCTTTTCGTTTCATCAATTTTGGGTAAAAAAAAGTCGTTAGCCACATACCCATCATATTGCCACTTTTTGGCCCATTATGATTTTGCACATACCCATCTATCACATAGACATTTTTGTGGCCATCATGCTTGGACTTTCTATCATACTATCAGGGCCTACCTAGTAGCAAGTGACAAACATCCATGGGGATGATGTCACAAAGGATTTTGTCCTTATAACCCCTAATATTGAACTCTACCCATTACTGCTCATTTACCAAGACTTGGTTACCCTTGTTTAGCCATGAGACTTTGTAGGGTGTGGGATGAGGAATTCTTGGGTATGTGTAGGATCATGATGGGCCAAAAAGTGGCGATATGATGGATGTGTAGGGTATATAGCTGACAACTTCTTTTTGACCTGAAATTGATGAAATGAAAAGGGTTTTTAAAGGAGATTCTCAACTTTCTACAATATAAATTATGCTTTACTTTGAATTTAATAAATAATTATTATTCATTTTATATTTGAACTACGACTAAAGTCCTGATTGATAGGATGATTGAAAAAAATCTATAGTTTTCAAATGATATCACATTTTTTGAATCTAAAACATGCATCACATTCTATGCTTTTCATACTATAGGATTAAAAAATAAATTGAATTTCATGAAGTTTTAACCAAGTTAAGGTGGTCAGACATATGAGTTTTTATATTTTTTAAAAGTTGTAATAAAAAATCATAATTAATTATTTGTACTTGGAAAAAAATTACAAAAAAATATGCATCACATCAGGACATGAGTCCTCTGCTTATATCTAAAATCTTATAATTTTTTTTATCATTTTATTGTGGTTAGGGTGGTCAGACAGACACCTACTTGTTATTTTTTCCCTGAAATTTAAGTGCTACTATATTGAAATTTCAAATTTTCACCAAACAATTTAAAATAAAAATAAAAAATCTAGTAGTTTAGAAACTACATTCAATTTGCTATAGATTTTGTTCTTACATATTTTTGAAATAATATAGATAACTTATTTAGATTTTTCGTCAAGTTTCCTAACTCTAATTTTTCTAAATTTTTTGCCACTTAAGGGCCTATTTTTTCCATGATGATCCTATACATACTCTCTTTTCAAATTCAAAATTTCAACCATTTATAAAGACACCAAGTTATCAGTAGAACCTGAATCTACAACTACTTTGTATACCTTTTCATGTGACTTACATGTAGTCCTGAATAAGGATTTCCTTTGTGGAGGTGCTTTGGTTGTAGGCACCTTGATAAGTGTTCTCCTCATCATCAATGACTCACCAACCTTAGGGGAAGCATGCTGAGATGGTGAAGTAACACTTTCAACATCCTCTTCATTCACAATTTGAGTCCTATGCTCACCACCATGAGAGCTTGAGGCTTGTTTGTCCAGGAACTTCCAAGCTGGGTGTCCAAATTGGTTGCAATTGTAGCATCTACCTGAAAAGGTATTGGATCCCCTCCCTTGTCCACCAAACCTTACTATACTTCCAAATCTTCTTCCTCTAAAGTTACCTCCGCCACTTGACTCTCCACTTTTTTCTTGCTAGCTACTTGCTTCACCTTGTTGCTTTTGTGACTGCCCTCTTTCACCAAAGTTACCTTTACCTCTAAAATTTTTCCCTCTTCCTCTTCCTTGTTGCCCTTTCCTTCTTTTGATTCTTTCCTCTACCTTAATTTCAAATTGGAAACACTCCTCAACTGTCCTCAAAGTTGCAAGGCCAATCTCATCTTGTATATTGAGCCTAAGCCCAGTCAAGTATCTTGCCACCTTCTCTACTTCACCTTCTGTGTGTTCAGCCCTTATGCTTAATTTATGAAATTCCTCAGTATAGGTCATCACATATAACTCCCTTTGCTTCAAGTTTTGTAGATTTCTAAAAGTTTGTATTGCATAATCTATAGGCAAGAATTGTGTCTTCACTTTGGCTACCATCCGGTCCCATGAGTTTATCTTTTCCTTTCCCTTCTTAACTCTCTTCTTGGACATAATTCCACCATGTGAGGGTAGTTCCCTTCAATTTTGTTTTTGTAAACTTCACCTTCTTATCCTCTTATACCTCTTCAAATTCAAAAAAAGTTGTCTAAAGCATCAATCCAAGCCAAAACTTCCTCACTGTCCATTTTACGACCATACATAGGTACTTCCACTTTCACCTTTGGAATACCATCACCCTTGATAGCATTTAGCATCTTGACCATCCTTATTTCTTTAGGGTCCAATTCCTCTTCTTCATGGACTCCTACTGGAGGGTTCTCACTCTCACCCACATCCTCCTTGTCACTTAGGTCACCACCAACCATACCTCTTCTTTGATTCTTCTCCAAGGATGCTATTCTAGAAAGGGTTGCTTCTTGAGTCTCCTTGTAGAGCCTCTCTTTCTGGAACAACTGCTCTTTCCCACTTTGGCTATTGGATTGTTCTTAAGAGGCATCTTTCTTATGCTTAGTCTCATTTACTTTCCCACTTCAAATCAGAACCTAAGATTTGATACCACCTAATGCAGAACAAGGTTTGAATTGTCTCAACCAACACAATTTGACTCAATTCAATCACCTATCAAACCACAAGACCCAATCAAAAGGTGACTTCACACAATATTGCTTGTTTCATCAACTAGGTCCCCATACTTAGGTTTTCAAGGGAATATTTTAGAGAATGTCATTTCAAGACTAGAACAACTTTTTAGATACCCATTAGACTTGAATTCAACATACCTCATTTGGGGCTATGACTGTTTTGGACCAACTTTCCCAAAACTGGTATGCTACGCCTAAAACAAGGCTAATTAAGCCACTTTTCCAAAGCACCTACTAGGAAATCAATCTCTACAACACAAAACTCTTTCCAAATAGTCTCCACTAGTCACATAGGGTCCAATTTAGCATGTTTAATCATCCACCAATCTCTACATATTGTTTTCCTACAACTTCTCTACCTTTCTTAAGCCTAACACATGAAGATGTTAGGCTATGGCTTAGACAAAAAAATATGCAAACTCCATCCCATACTTCTAAAACCAACAAAAACATCAAAAGAAAACCTAAATCCTCTATTCCACCGAGTTTGGCCAGAAATTAGTGGTGGAATGGATAGATACTTACATTTTTAGATGACAAACCCTTAAAATGAGGGTTTTTTGGCAGTCTAAAAAGAAACCTTTCAAAATCTCTTATTCCACCACAATAATCAATCATACAACACTCAAATGAAAGATGATTCACTTTAGTATGCTTTCACATCAATTTTAGATCATCAAACCACTGCACGGGGCCATACAGTACTAGTAAACTTCAGAAAACATAGAATTCTTGCATAAAATAGAGTATTCTTCTATTATTTTGTCCTCCAAAAGCATCAACAACCATGCCTTGATGTGTTTGAGGCTATTTGAACATGTTTCAACCAATTTCCAATGGTATCCAACTAAAATTCAATTAGATGACCGTTTAACCTCTTCATAACGTACACTTGACAATGTTGCAAAGCAACTTTTAACAACTTTTCACAAAACACAATTAATGGATCCTACATGACACCAAAACATTGCAAATGGTGTTCAATTGACCTTATTTCATCAAATGAGTGACAAAAAACACAAAACATCAAACTAGACACCTAAATTCATCAATTTAAGTAAAGTGACCATGGAGCGCCTACACCAGTTAGGATGTTTTTCATTTTGGTAGTGATTGTAGCTATAGGGAATGGATTTAGGGCCTTGTTTGTGCAAGCCCTAGCCTAATATGTCAATGTATTAGACTTGGAAATAGTGCTTAGTAGTAAGGATTTGTTGTTAGATAGTTTGTGGATGTTTCAAGTTATAAAACCTGTTGTTTCATACCCCATGTGATTTTTCCAGAGCCTTGGAGTGAAGATTGATGATTTGGGAAAGGAAAATCACATACTTGCTTTGTAAAAGAGGCTTAATTAGGCTTAAGGGTAGCGTAGCAATCCTTTTTAGAAGGTGATGTTCTAAAACAAGTCTATGCAAAAATTTGATATGTTTAAGAAGAGAATAAAGGGTATTCTAAATGGTATTCCTTTTATGGGTTTGAGGCCTTCTCTAAAAGATATGTTCAAGTTTCACTATTTGATGTGCTACTTGCAAGATTTATGAATTTGTGAACAAACACCAAGTTAGGGTTTTTAGAGTGGAAAAATTGGTCAAGGTTTATTGAATTGTGATTTATCATACAACCTGCACCCCTAATTTGCATCACAATAACCTAGAATGAAATGTAATTTTAAAAATCTAAGAAATACAATTTACTGATTATACAATTCAATAAGTTGAAAATGAAATGTTTTGATGCAATTTTGAACTTTTAACAATGCACTAAAATGAAGCAATTTAAGCTAAATGCAATAAAATTGATGAAACAACAAATCAAGAAACTGAAACAACAAGATAATAACACCAAACATAAGCTAAAAACTAAGATTTTAATGTCCTAAAAATGTAGATCTATAGCTAATAGGGATTCATTCACGAGTAAGGGTGAATGGGTCTTGGTTAGGTGTTTCTAAGACCTTTTTGTGGATTTTAGAGTGAATTTTGATGCTTTTTCAGTTGCCAGAATGTTCAGATCAGACCTGATCAGGGATTTATTCACCAATAAAGGCAAATGAGTCCTAGTTAGGTATTTTTAAACTATTTTTTAATGATTTGCAAGCTCTCAATTATTTCTTTCAATTCCAGGTTTGATACAGTGAAATGCAATTTCATATTTTCTAAAACATCAATGAAAAGATGAAATGCAAGGCCTAATTTGAAATGAAATTGTGTTTTGATTTTCAAATTCAAAATTGAATGAGATCTAAATGAGATGCAAAATGAGTGATTTGTTTTTGTAAGTTTATATTTAAGAAGTGCAAAACAATGCAAATCTAAACCCTATATGATATGCAAGATTTCAATGCAAAAGAAGAAACCCTGAATAATATCTTAATTCAATGTAAATCTAAATGTGATGAATGCAAGATTTTAAATTAAGATGCAATGAGAGGCTTCAAAAATAAAAAAAATTGCAATGTTGAATATGTCAGGTTCACCAATAAATGTAAAGGGAAAAAATAGGGTAGACCAAAATGCATGAACAAGAGGATGTACCACTTATTTTTCTAGGGTGATTACACAAAATTATGTAAAATAAGATGCTAATAATAACCAAAAATGAAACCTAACTATTATAGCAACTATGGGGGATGTTTTTAGATCATAAAAAGTTGTGTACCTAGCCAGAAAGTTTTTTTTGAGCTATGGAGGACCCATTCGCCTTCCCCTTCAGTGGAAAATGGGTCCTTTTAGGGATTAGGGTTTTGAAAACCTGATTTCACGATCCCGTTCCTTGATGTCTACACTCTTGAATTCCTCGTTAACAAGTTCTATTTAGGTCTATGTGTAATTCTGTAGAGCTCTTTCTGTGATCTTACAATTTGAACGACAACTTTAGCAACTTTGCAACTTTGACAAATTTGCTCCAAATCTTGCTTAACTTGATCATCAACCTATAAATCTACAAATACACACTCAAGGGTAGAAAAAATTGTTGATTTGTTAGTGAATGGGGGCTTACCTCAGTCAAACCCCTTGTAGGTAATTAAACCAAATAATGAAATGAAGGAAATGATGTATGAAACATGAAATAATGTAAATGATGTCACCTTGGATGATGTCTTGTGAATTTTTTTTGAAAACTATCATGTAGTGGCCATGAAGAATATAGATGTAGGATGATGTGAACAATAGTTGCAAGTATATCTTCAATGCTACATCCACCTCTTTAGCTCAACAACATGAATGCATGCATCAAACCATTGAAATGGTGCTATGATCTTGAGTTGCTGCAATAAACACTACAAATATGCTTTTAAATTCCTTATAAATGATCTATAATGCTCTTGCTCTTTATCTCATGAAGTTGCAAAATTTTGCTAGGAGAAACAATGTGAATTAACCCCTTATTTATCTTAAATTAGGAGAGTAACCCTGAAATTCAAAGAATTAAGGCTGACACCAGATCTAGAAAGAAACATAATTGAATTCCAAACATAATGAAATTCAAAAAGGGGGGTCTCATTAAGGGAGGACCCATTCACCACCTAGGGTGAATGGGTCATGGCTTAGTTTACTAGGACCTAACCCTGGGGGATTTAAAGAAATCTAAAAACCCATTCCAAATTAACTAAGAAAGGGGGGTCCTATTAAGGGAGGAACCATTCACCATCAAGGGAGAATGGGTCCTAGCTCAACTTACTAGGACCAAAATTTTCCCAATGAAATAATTTGTTAATTAAATTATGATTGTCAAGATAGATCTTTGGGAGGTGTCAAAATTAAGGCCTAAATTTGAATCAAAAGGGGGTTAATGACTCCAATTAACCACAATTAATTAAGATTATCTAGATAAGTGTGAAAGTTCATTAAAACACTTTACAACACTTACACAAGGTACACATTATATACATTCTTATTCAGAAAGGGGCCCATAAGACTTAATTAAGCAAATATATCGTAGAAAAGTGTGAAAGTGTGTTACAACATTTTACAACACCTTTACAAAGGACCAATTAAGGCATGTATTAGTTAAATAAAGGTCCTAGAATAGTGTGAATATGTACAACACATTACGACACCACTCTAAGACATCACTAATTCAGTTTTAATGTCAATTATCAAACCAAGGGAAAAGGCTTACTTTTTTCGTTACTACACTACACTAACAAGATTAACAAAATTATTTGAATGATTTTAATGTAATTTTAGGATCATAGTGTTCACTAGGTTTTCAACAATCTTACGCCTCCCTATTACATGACGACATCTACTACAAAGCTACATGCAATTAGTAAAGAATTATAAATATCACATGTGAATAGTTGAACATTATATGAATGGTATTCTTATATCTTATTTGGTTGTTGAATAGGTTAAACTTGGATGTTTGATGACAACAGGTCTAGAAATGGAGGTGGTAATCGAAGTTTCACTTGAGCAATACAAAGCATTTTTTATTTTAAAATAAAAATTATATTTTGTAACTGAATAATGTTTAATGATTTGAAAGTTCTAGATAGTTTGCAAGTATGCTTTGTACTTTTTAATTAATTTGATTTCAGGTTGCTCTGTACTTCATAATCTATGAATTCCATTTGTTCATGTTGTTGACCTCCAAAAATATAGGCTAGCTAGTGTCAATTAATTATCCACCTTCTATAGACCTCTTTATTATATTACCTCTTGGGACCTCCATTGACCAAACCTAATTGCTCTATATGATTATGTTATTTAAACAACTCTTCATCAAAACACGTAATCAATTGTCTAGGAAAGAATGAATACCTAGGAGTAATTTGTATGATTTTTTATCATTCATTGAATCCAATCCTATATGGAATTGATCCACATACATAACTATGTAGAACATCTATTCATCATGAAACATGTCAACTTCACTATCTTCATTAAAGTCAACATTCATCCCTTTTAATAATGCTAAACTATCCTATATCCATTAACTTTTATTTCTAATATGACTCTCCATTCCTTGAGATGGTTTAATTTGATATAACTATTTACCTCATTATCCCAATGAAATTTATTTATCCTTTACAACAATACATTGTATTATATAGTGTTGAATATATATAATTATTTTATGGCTAAGTATTTCTCAAAACTCTTAGTGGTACACATGTAAAATAATATTGCATGGAAAGGCCTTGGATAGATCAATATCCACCAAGGAACATGCAAAGAAGGTGTAAGAAAAATTCATAGTAGTGTTTCCACCTTTAACAATATACCCAAAGCATTTCCAATATCCTTAAAGTTAGATTTACACAAAAATGCAAGGGAAGGTGAGGTAATATTACCCAAACAAGGGTAATATCAACAAACTCCTTTAGGGGGTTAAAGGACGAAGAACAAGGATGAAACAAGAGAGGATGAAAATTTTATATTCAGTCTCCAAAAACTAAATTAACATCTTTACCTTTAATTGAATAAAAATAAACCATGAATAATCCTCTAGGACAAGGGTAGATTTCCATCTTTCCCTCAACCAAAGGAGTTTAGTGCTTAGAGATTCACCTATGCAAGTTAGAGAGGGAAGGCCATAAGCATTTAAACCTACAAACCAAAACCCTTATCATTAAAATATCCACATAATCAATCACTTCTTGACCTAAAACCACCATAGGAGCATTTGAAGCACAAGAAGCGGCACATTCTTTAGGCCTTTTTTTGTAGTAGACAGAGAAGGGGATTTTTTCAAAAGGTATATGTAAGAAGACTAAGAATGGAAAGACATAAGGAATCCAAATGAATGATTGATCCAAGCATAGAAATCCCACCAACATCTAGGACAGATGGCCCCTTTGCAACAATCTCAAGCAGAGAAAGAACCCAAATGGACTAAGTAGGAGCTATATCTAAGTTAATAGGGGAAGAAGAGATTCCTCCCACAAGGAAAGACACCCCAACAATAAATTCAAAATCTCAACCCATGAGCTCCTCGTTTGACAGGTCCACAACTAGATCGCAAGCAAGGGAGCCAAGAAGCTGGAAAAAAAATTGGAACTAGAGAGAGCAAGATTGAGAAGGAGGCCATTGGGAGTGTTCTAGAAACTTGTAGTTTATGTTATGTGTATGCATTGAAATCATAAAAATAAGAAATTAAAACAACCTAAAAATATAAATAAAGAAATCAAATTTTAAATCTCTATTTTAGCATCCCACTGCAAACCTAAAAAAAAATGATGTGATGTTGCTTTGTGTTTGAATTTGGATGCTAAATCTCAACAACATAGCAATCTGATTGATGATTGATTTGATTGATAATAGATTTTGACAAGTTGATTTGCATAAGATGTGAGATCCCCAAATGATGAAGAAATTATCTTATTTATAAACTTTCCAAGGAAAAATTAAATAAGAGATGAGGATGAGGATGAAGACTTGAGATAACTAAACAATCAATAGAGTTAACTCAACTACAAAATAGAAATTTCCATTTTTGCAGATTGAAGAGATAATTATGAATTAATTGATTTGATTAATAGATAATTGTGAAGAATAAGTTTCTATTTTGAAGATTGAGTTGACTAGTGGATGAAGTAGATGTTTCAAAAATGAAGGAAAGTTAATGATTTAGGAAAGATTTAGATTAGAAAATTGAGATAGAGTTGACTAGAGAGAAAAAAGATGGAAAGATTGAAGAAATAAATCAAGTGTAATAAATAAATAAAAAATCATTTATTTATTCACACCCACCTAGATAATTAAATAAATAAATAAAAATATTTATTTAACTATAGAAGAATTTAGAAATTATTTAATTAAATAAATAAACATATTTCTTTAATTATGAAGAATGTTAGAAATTAAATAATTAAAGATAATTGTTTAAAAAGTGGTCAATTAATTAAACAATTTTAATTAACCTTAGAGAATGGTTAGAATAATTAAATAGTTATTTAATTATATGGATAAGAAGGAATATCAACTTAGAAGAATGAGGTTAATCTAATTAAATAATAAGATTATTTAATTAGGATAATTTTTAGTGTCTACATTATGCACAAATGTAATTTATGTTATTGAATTAAACATTTAAATAAACTCAAGAATGAACACATATTCACATTAAATATTTATCCTTAAAAATCTTAATAAATTTTTAATAAAGAATCAATGTTAAATTATTATAATATGAAAGTATTTTGAAGAAACCAACAATCACATAGATATAAATCAAGCACAGTGAACTGACCAAACTGTATGCAATCAGCCTAGTTTATTAGATAGTTGGGGTCTCCTTATAAAGGAGCAATATCCAAGTATGAGGTGTTGAGGTTTATCAACACCTCTCCAATCTATAAACTAGCTGGGAAAAATATCAAGAAAATATTAGCCTCCACAATAAATACCTAAGTATGCTTAGGTTAGGGTATGCGTAGGATCATGATGGGCCAAAAAGTGGCAATATGATGGGTATTTGTAGGGTATGTGGCTGACGACTTTTTTTTACCCAAAATTGATGAAATGAAAAGGGTTTTTAAAAGAGATTCTCAGCTTTCCACCAATATAAATTATGCTTTACTTTGAATTTAATAAATAATTATTATTCATTTTCTATTTGAATTATGACTAAAGTCCTGATTGATAGGCTGATTGAAAAACATCTATAGCTTTCAAATGGTATCACATTTTTGGAATCCAAAACATGCATCACATTCTATGATTTGTATACTATAGGATTAAAAAAAAAAAATTGAATTTCATGAAGTTTTGACCAAGTTTTAAGGTGGTCAGACATATGTTTTTATATTTTTAAAAGTTGTAATAAAAAATTATAATTAATTATTTACTTAGAAAAAAATTACAAAAAAATATGCATCATATCCAGACATGAGTCCTCTACTTATGTCTAAAATATTATAAAAAATATTATCATTTTATTGTGGTGAGGGTGGTTAGACAAACACCTACTTATTTTTTCCCTGAAATTTAAGTACTATTGCATTGAAATTTCAAATAGTCACCAAATATATATTTAAAAAAAAATAAACCTAGTATTTTAGAAACTACATTCAATTTTGTACAGATTCTATTTTTACATATTTTTGAAATAATATAGATAACTCATTCAAATTTTTACGTCAAGTTACCTAACTCTGATTTTTCTAATTTTTTTGCCACTTAATGGCCTATTTTTTCCATGATGATCCTGCACATGCCTGTCAAGATATGTGTATGCAAGCATTAATTACACTGACACCCCCCCTTAAGCATAACTTAGGTGGGCAGGGATAAAATGGGTCTCAACTACAAGACCGGTAAGGTACCCATGTACAATGCAATCTCTTTAAAAAAAGAGTAAGAAAAACCAGTGGGAAAAAACCATCCTCTAGAAAGAGAGAAGTGGAGAAGACTAGAAACCCCCCCCCCCCCCAAGGATGATGATGATGCTAATATAGACCGTGCGCCAAGAAGATCTCATAGATAAATGAACTTTCTCTCAATGAAGGGTTTGGTGAATATGTCAGCAACTTGCTCTGAAGACTGGAAAAATACTAAGTTGATGATCTTACCATGAATCAACTCTTGAATGTAATGCATATGAATCTCTATGTGTTTAGTTCATTGATGCTAAACCAGATTCTTGCATATCTGAATAGTACTATGGTTGTCACAATAGATGACTATAGGTTTCCTGAAAGGAGTACCAAACTTAGAAAGAATGCCTTGAAGCCATATAGCCTTAGTAGCTGAGTTAACAACCCCCATGAACTCTACCTTTGTGGATGATATAGCAATAGCATTCTGATTCTTGCTAGACCAACTGATAGGACCTGAACCAAGTGAAAAGTTGTAACCTGAAGTGATTTCTTCACTGATGCAATGGCAGATGAAGTACTCCCAGTAATAAAAAGATCATCAACATCTAGAACCAGTATCAAAAGTGAATCATCCTGCCATGGTAGATACACATTAGGATCAAAATGACATCTAGTAAAACCTGAAAATAGGAGGTATGATTCCATCTTGGAATACCAAGCTCTAGGAGCATGTTTAAGGCCATAGAGAGATTTCTTAAGTCTACAAACTAAGAATGAATCCTGAACAAACCCTGGTGGTTGTTCCATGTAGATTTCCTCCTTAAGGTCTACTTGAAGAAAAGCACTCTTCACATCCATTTGATGTACATTCCATCCATGTGATGTGGCTATAGCAAGTGTGAGTGTGATGGAAGTCATCTTAGCAACTGGTGCAAAGGTTTCTATATAGTCAATTCCTGCAACTTGTGAAAAACTTTTGGCTACCAGTTGTGCTTTGTACTTATCAACTGACCCATACTTTCTATAGCCACATCACATGGATGGAATCTACATCAGATGGATGTGAAGAGTTATTTTCTTCATAGAGACCTTAAGGAGGAAATCTACATGGAACAACCACCAGGTTTTGTTTAGGATTCATTCTTAGTTTATAGACTTAAGAAATCTCTCTATGGCCTTAAACAAGCTCCTAGAGCTTGGTATGCCAAGATGGACTCCTACTTCCTATCTTCAGGTTTTACTAGATGTTATTTTGATCCTAATGTGTATCTACTGTGGTAGGATGATTCACTTTTGATATTGGCTCTATATGTTGATGATCTTTTGATTACTGGGAGTCATCTACCATTGCAGTAGTGAAGACATCACTTCAGGTTACAAATTTTCACTTGGTTCAGGTCCTATCAGTTGGTCTAGCAAGAAGCAGAATGTTATTGCTATATCATCCATAGAGGTAGAGTTCAGGGGGGTTGTTAACCTAGCTACTAAGGCTATATGGCTTCAAGGAATTCTTTCTGAGTTTGGTACTCCTTTCAAGCATCCTATAGTCATCTATTGTGACAACCAAAGTACTATTTAGATATGCAGGAATTCGGTTCAACATCAACGAACTAAACACATAGAGATTCATATGCATTACATTCGAGATTTGATTCATGGGAAGATCATCGACTTAGTATTTTTCTAGTCTTCAGAGTAGGTTGCTAACATATTCACCAAACCCTTCACTAAGAGAAAGTGCATTCATCCACGAGCTCTTCTTGGCATGCGGTTTATATCAACATAATCATCATCCTTGGGGGGGATTTCTAGTCTTCTCCACTTCATGAGAGATTACTTTTTACATGGGTACCTCACTAGGCTAGTAGTTGGGACCCATTTTATCCATACACCTAAGTTATTCTTAAGGGGGGTGTCAGTGTATACATTAAATGCTTGCATACACATAGGTTGACCTAAGTCTACTTAGGCATTTATTGTTGTATGACTCATTGACATAAATTTGAAGACAACAATAAAGGGTGTTCTAGGTTTGGTCAATTGCACCCATCTCACCACTTGACAAGAGCGTTCTAGGCTTGGTCAATAAGATTTCAATCTTCACTGAACCTCCAAAGCGGTCTTTATAGCTACTCAACTCTTGGTCACTTGTAAAACTCACGGCTGCATATACACTGTCAAATCAACTCAACACAACAAAATAATGTCCCTAAAGACACCTCATTACTATTACACTTTCACCAATGATTTTAGGGTGAATAGAGAGTTAGAAATAGAGGATTTCATGTCTCCAACTGGCCTCCCCTTGATGTGTCACCCAAGTAGAGTGAAAAATGTCATCCTGAGTAGGGTGAATGTGATGGCTTGGGTAGAATGATGCAGAATGAGAGATTTGGGCGCTGCCTTTGCAACCAAAAAAAAATCACCTCTTTTAGTTAAGGAAATTGGCCCTCTATCAATCACGGCTCCTTCAATCAATCATTTGGACTACTGATTAGAAGATTTGAAGCACATAAATAGAGGCCAAAAAGTAGAAAATAGAGGAATTGGTTTCCAAATGCCAGAACAGAGAAATCAAAACACCTAGCTCTTCAATGCATTTTCCTATGGCCTGAAAACTTCTTTGGAAGGCTCTGATACCATGAAGAAACCAGCAATCACAAAGATATAAATCAAGCACACTAAACACACCAAATTGTATACAGTCAACCTATTTTATTAACAATCAGTAGTCTCCTTATAAAGGAGAAATATCCAACTATGAGGTGTTGAGGTGTATCAACACCTCTCAATTCTATAAACTAGCTGGGAAAAATATTAAGAAAATAGCAGCCTGCACAATAAATACCTAAGTAAGCTTGGGTCAAGATATGTGTATGCAAACATTAATTAAACTGACATATTTTCATGTCTTTTATTTAATAATCTCATATATCAAAACTCATTGAAGACTTTACATTTGGAGTTGAGTGTGATAGTGATAGATTAGAAAAGTTCAACTAAACATGAGAGGTATAAGTAAATAGGAGTATAAACATGCTATTAATAGAATAGATACTTAAGTAATGAGGAAATATTTTGATAAGAATTATATATTAGAAAGGTATTTAGAAAAATATCTAAAATATAAGAATACAAAATAAAATTTTATACAATATTTTAGGGCTCAACTCATAATATCTAAAGATTAATTAATAAGTTTATTTTATTTCCTTCTAACATTATAGCACATGAATGTCACTTTCTATTGTAACACTTAAACATCATAATACTAAAGGAAAAAGCTTTATTTGATACATTAGTCTCTATGATTGAAAAAGATAAGTCTTTTCTAATCTATTGTTTTGTTGATGTTCTATTTCTATATGCATAAAAAAATGATTAAATGTATAAAATCTAATTTTAATTTATAATTATATTTCATTTTCATATTTAAATGATATATAATAAATTAGAATGGTTGAGGTTGTCCATGTTTAAATTTTAAGTGAGAATTAAAAAATAAATTTGATGTTTGAAGTAGGTATATATAAGATTGAAAGATGTTTACACATGATTTTAGAGTATCAAAATTAGATTTTGAGATCTTTGATATTATGATAATATATATTAAGATAGGATCACATATAATTATGCATGTTTTAGTATTATACTAATTATCTCTCTATGTGCTCGTTTTCCCTAAGATAATTAGTGTCTTTCTAAACATAATCACATCATCTTAAATTATTTAACCAGAATTTGATTTATTCTGAAGAAGAAATAAGGTGCACTTAGACCATTTCTAAAACCTCCCATCATCAAATTCTAAAACTAATTCAATATTTTTTTATTATAAAATATTTGGATGTGTGTCTAAATGCTTGCATAATATAGTGATATGTGCACCGGCATGGAATTCTAATAAAAGATGTTAATTTCAAGAGTCAATAAATTTTTTATTGAAGTGGAAAAGGTCAAAGTGTTAATGATTCTTTATTTACCTCATACGCCATCTTTTCTAAACTTTGTGGCCTTTTCTAAGCATTAAAGAAGTTGTGTGAGAATGGAGAGCATTTGACAATCAAAAAAAAAAACATAATTTAAATGCAAAGACAAAATCTTGTGGAAAATAAAGAGATATGTATGTTGAATTTAAAATGCATGGCAAAGACTGAAAGACAATCCCAACGACTGTCAACTAAAGAGAGGAAAATGTGCAGAGTCCAAAAAAAAATTTAAAAAATGTAGATAGTAAATCTTAGTATTGGGTGGAATTTAGTATTAATTAGGGTGATATAAATATGATTCATGTGCAAAGTCGTTCAATATTAGTATTGTTTAATTAAAAAGAAATGTGCAAGTTTATCGTATGAGGTTGCTTCGAAAATGAATTGAGAAAGCCAAGGTGGGTAGGTATAAAAAATATTATATCTATCTAGGCATCGGCATCCTCATACATGAGAAGGATAGCAACCTTTAACCCCAAGGAAGGGCCATTTCTGAGATTAGCAGTCTTAGCTAGAATTGAAATTAAATGATTATTTTCACATGAAAATTAGGTAAATAAATGTAATAAGCAAATATAATTAAGATGAGAGACTTCCTACAATCATATTATGGAGCTCATACATCCGTGTAAACATTTTCATCATCTTAAATTTCGGGCATATTAATGATCAAGATCATTGATAATATTTTCATAATGAATTTCTTCAAATTTGTGTGGTGATAAGGAATTACGGTTTTGGTGACATGGAAGAGCTAACAGTTTCTGGAAAATAGTGCCACGAATATAGCTTGCATGTTGAGTGAAAGCAATCTTTCTCACTTTGTCACCCTCAATTTATCTTCTACCATTATGAACCATTATTTTTAATCATTTTAGCTTTTCCATTTATTGAACTACATCTCTCTAGTCATTTCATCTCTTCTTCATAGTTTTGTAACTATTTCATTATCTCAATAGTACATTTACCAGTAGAGAGAGTAGGTTGAATGAGCTCAATTTCATTCAATAGTTTTTAAATGATTTTTAAGTTAGGGTGGGTCATCTTTGGTTTATAACTAATGTTGTTACATTGTGCGAATAACAAACATAGTTTCCATTTATTTAAAATGAATTGCGAAGTTTTCATGTCATTCTTAGGTCATGGTAGTGAAATGTCTATTTTATTTTCCTATTAGATTATGTAAACCATACACATGGTTTCCATTTATTTAAAATAGTGGCTGCTTCCTTCTTTCTTAATAGAAAATGTGTGAATGCCCTTCCATACATGTTCATCTCTCTCCTACTTGATAGAATTAAACTATTATTTATGCTTCATTCCCATTTCCCTATTATTTAGGTTTTCTAGACATATCAATTGTTTCATTATTTAAACATTGTATACATTTTTTGGTGGAATTAACTCAATTTCATTCAACTAACAACACCTGAAAAAGAAGAAGCATTTCTGAAGAGGTATGTATTTATAATTGTCCAAAAGCTTAAAACTTGAGCCCATATTTTTTCCTCAAACATTACCTTGTTATACAAATGTGTTTTTTTTTTAAATTGAAAATATTTACATGTACTATTAAAGTTGCAAACAAATTAATTCTATCAATTAGTTAAACACCAATAAAAAATTATTGTTATTTTATTAAATCTAAATACTGTATACATTTACCAAGTAAAAAGTGCAAGTGGAATCAGCTCATTTTCATTCAACCAAAAAATCTTAAACATGAAGAAGCATTTCTAAGGAGGTACATATTTATATTTGCCAAAATCTTGAAACTTGAGCCCATAATTTTGTCCTAAAATGTTAGCTTGTTATACAAATATTTTATTTTTTGAAATTAGAAATATTCACATACTATTAAATTTATAAAAATATTAATTATGTTAATGAGTTAATGCCAATAAAAAATTCTTGTTGTCAAAAATTGGGTTTTATCATGTCAAGTTTCAATCATGTGTTATGTAAGTTTTTTCATATTTTGTGATCATTTGTTTGTGAGCACTAACATTTCCAATACTTTAATCAATCAAATATAATTATCCTTGAACGTGATGAGTACATGGCATTAGTCTATCAAGGAATGCAAATCCAAGAGGCGAGTTGCAACATTAGTCAATTCATTACTTGTTTATCATTTAGCCTCTGCCTTATGAGGGTAACCTCTTTATACATCATCATAGCCATTGTGGAGGTAGAAATACAAAAATAAGGTTTGACTTAAGCAAGCCTCTATATGACACAACCCTTTCCCCTTTGCCATATGTGCATGTTTTCAGATCTGAAGCTGATTGGAGGAAGATAAAGGACTAATTTCCCATTCATGCATTCAAGCCTACAAGTTGTCAAGACATGGAAATTAGATTTTCTCATCAACATATGACATTTTGATAGTGACCCTAGGAGAATAGGGGCTACAACCCAAGAACCTCAAGCCTCTATTTTCAGATC
The DNA here is from genome assembly GCA_007258455.2 of Sequoia sempervirens. Lineage (NCBI taxonomy): Eukaryota > Viridiplantae > Streptophyta > Pinopsida > Cupressales > Cupressaceae > Sequoia > Sequoia sempervirens. The sequence continues at coordinate 37,167 of VDFB02267901.1, forward strand.
CTACAAAAAAGGAGGACATTCTAGGGTGCACCACACCCTAGACTAGCTAAATTTGCACCAAATTCATACCCTAGCTTACTCTATTTTTTCCTTTTGCATTTTTGGATTTTGATTTTGTCTTGATGCATTCAATTTCTCAAAAATCACAATTGATTGTTTTATTTTCATAGTTTACCTAGGAACATCATTGCATCATTCAATTTAGTCAATTTATCAAATCATAAAACATCATCAAAAACAAGGAAGAGAACCTTGATCCACCATATTGAATCTTCCTACTAAGTTTGTACTCAAGTGGATTTGAGATCAGTTCTAATCCTCAACAATTGGTAAGAGTGTGGTTTATATCCTAGATCCATTTTCTCAATCAAACAAGAAATATTCACATACTATTAAAGTTGAAAATAGATTAGTTCTATCAATGAGTTAAATGCCAATAAAAAATTCTTGTTGTTAAAAATTAGGTTTTAAATTCTTGTTGTTTCATTATCTAAACATTTTATACATTTAATATGCATAGAGAGTGGGTGGGATCAACTCAATTCAATTTAACCAACAACTCTTGAACAAGAAGAAGCATTTATGAAGAGGTATGCATTTATAATTTTCCAAAAGTTTGAAGCTTGAGTCCATAATTTTTCCTCAAACATTGGCCTATTATTTAAATGTGTTGTTTGAAATTAGAAATATTCACATTCTATTAAAGTTGTAAAAATAATAATTTTACCAATGAGTTAAAAAAATGCGAATACAAAATTATTGTTGTTAAAAATTATCTTTTCAATTCTTGTTGTTTCATTGTCTAAATATTGTATGCATTTACTAGGTACAAAGTATGGGTGGAATCAGATCAATTTCATTCAACCAACAACTGCTAAACAAAAAGAAGCATTTTGTAGAGGTATGCATTTATAATTTTCCAAAAGCTTGAAACTTGAGCCCATAATTTTTTCCTCAAATGTTAGCTTCTTGTACAAATATTTTACTTTTTGAAATTAGAAATATTCACATACTATTAAATTTGTAAAAGGATTAATTTTTTCAATGAGGTAAATTCTAATAAAAAATTCTTGCTATCAAAAAATGGGTTTTAAATTCTTGCTATTTCATTATCTAAACAATGTATACATTTACCAGGTATAGAGTTGTAGTGTAGAAAAATGTATACCTTCACATTTTCACATTTGTTTGGGTCCTCCCTATTAAAATTGGGCTTCTTTATGCCTTATTTGGTCCTATTTTTCATCTACAAGCCTTATTAAATGCATTTTCTAAAAATAATATTGAAAAATATCAAATAACCAATCATAATTCATGTGTTTTTGGGTTATGTGTCCCAAATTTAGTGATCTGGGACTCGCACGCCACCTTGGGCATATGGGTCCCGCCTAAGTTTCAAGGCCTGATCCTAAATTTGGCATTAAAATTAACTTTTCTTGAAATTTGTGTCTGAGTCCTAGGCTACTAGGACTCATACGCCACCTTGGGCATATAAGTCTCACTTAGCTTCAAATTATTTTAAATTAAAATTCTTGGTAGGATTTTATTCTCCTATATTTGATGTTGGCTTGTAGTGTTGTAATTTCAAGAAATTTGGCATAAACAAGTATAAATACAAGGTTATTTCACATATTTTCACCTAAGCAATCATAACATCAAGCTAGCAACTTTTATGAGTGCAAGTATTCTAGAAATTTTGCAATCAAGAGAGCATTCAAGAGCATTCAAGAGCTGATTATCAAGCATTTTGGAGCAACATTCAAGATTCAAGCATCATGTCAAAGTCTTCATGCATCATGTGTGTTTTTACACTAACATTTGTGATGTAGGTTTTCATAATTCAAGTAAGCATTCAAGTCAAGATTCATAACATTCAATCAAGAGTCAAGATTTACATTCATGCTATCCATTTCATACAAGATTTTACCCTTTTATTCAAGGGTTTGGTGAGTTGCAACATATCATATTTGTGCATTCATCATTTCGTCATTCTATTTCAATTCATTTCAAGGTTTGATTACCAAAATGGGGTTTGACCAAGGAAACCTTCTATCCACTAGCATAACAACATTTTTCTCCCTCTTCATGAGTGATTATAGATCTAAGTGATTTGGAGCTTGATGATCCTTTGAAGACCAAGTTGAAAGATTGGAGAAAGTTGTCATAATTGTTACAAAGTTATCATCTTCACAGAAAGTCACCTACAAACCAGAATTCAAGCTTTTAGACTTGGAAATCGAACAAGAGAGAAGCTACAAAAGATCACTAGAGGATGACAGAGTTTTAGAAAAACCCTAATACTGGGACTAAATCGCCACCTTGGGCGTATGAGTCCCAGTATACCACTTTTCAATCATTTCCTAGAGATCCTAATTTACTAGTTGTAGATTCCATATTAAGCTCGAAACCCTAAACTAAGACTAAATCACCCAGTCTGGCATATGAGTCTTAGTTCACATCAAAATTCATAATTTCAAGATTGTTGACCTTGTCTCAGGTATCTCCAGTCTTCTAGGTTCCCCTCTGTTCATTCTCAGTTTCTTATTTTGATTTCAAGTTTCATTTCCTAGGTTACATAGCTAGATTTCCATATCACTTGCATCTCCTTCTTTCTAAGCCTTTGCTTAGTGGTGAACCCCCCTTGTTAATCACACCCAAGGAGACCTTGTAGTAGATCTCTTTTCCTATTTGGATAATTAGGTTGAGATCTATAGGGTTTCCATGAATTAACTAAAAGTGAAATAGGAGGTCCTAAACCCTAGTTGTTCCATCTCCCAAAAGGTGGAACCCTATTTCCTTTGGTTCAAGAGTATAGGCGGAATTAGTTCAATTTTATTCAACCAAAAACTATTGAACAAGAAGAAGTATTAATGAAGAGGTACGTATTTTTAATAATCCAAAAGCTTGAAACTTGAGTAGGTGATCCCAAAATACTGGTTTACAATTTTTGGCCAAACTGGACACTAAACTAATTTTTTCTAACTAAATCTTCACTTTCGGGCACCTATAGCGGCTAAATCATGAGGAATTTGAAGATGATGCAAGCTAGTGATTTGTGACATTTTTTCTAGAGATTCTAAATATATTTTTTTCAAAAAATTGGAATCTTATCGCACTTCTTTTTCCATCTCCTTCGAAAACTTTTTTTTTTAGTAAACACCATTTTTAAGGAGTGATGATCACCGTATAACACGTAACCTTTTTTTCATGAATAATAAAATTCTAATTTTTTCAAATTTAGATTTGTAACTATGATATCTAGTGCTTCCAATTGGTTTTATAGTATTTATTGAATACTTTTTCCTTAATCAAGTTTCAAAGTCAAACCAATTACAATTAAGACATAGGCAGACTGTAAAACACAACTATTTTTGCATTTTTTTTTGTTGGATCAAGGACTTCAATATCTGGTGCACTCATATTTGAAAAATAAAATAAATTAATAATCTTCTATTTTTCCACATGTGTAGAACAAAGAGTTTGATTTTTTTGTGAAAAACCTACATTCACAAGAAATAAAAAATAAATATACTAATAAAATTAAATTTATATAAAATTATACTTTTTGGGAAGCTTATAATAAGGACTACATAAGTTTACAAAAAATAAATTTTAAATGAACTCGTTTGATCCCCCAAAAGGTAAATCAAAAGTGTTTTTTTATCAACATTTTGATAGGTGTAAAGGAGACTTCATTATAGGTATGGTTTAAAACTAGCCGGGTTCTATCCAAGGGGGTTTGATCTAAGGTAGTTTGATCAAATCCTCTTCAATTGGAATGCTTTAAATGGAACTTTTTAAGGCTTAAATCATTATATTTTCTAAAAATATGTGATTTTAGCAAAAATCAAAATCTCCTAGAAATTGTAAACCAACTTTGTGGGATGACCCGAGCCCATATTTTTTTCCTCAAATGTTAACCTATTATACAATTTTTTTTATTTTTTAAAATTAGAAATGTAGTGTAAAAAATTGTCTCTCTTGACAATTTCATACTAGGTTTAGTTATGCCATATGTGCTTGGACCTAATTATGCATTAATTACCAATTTTATAAACATCTTCAGAAAATTAAATAAACATTTAATATTTGCCCCTGACTTCTTTGGGCCTTGAAAGGAATGGGTCTGGTCTAGGATACCCCACACCATAGACCATATATTTTTGGCTCTAATTTGAATATGTTAGTGTTGGTAATTTATTATTTGAATTTTCAATTTCAATTGTCAACTATCAACATTTGATTTTGAAGAAATTAGAAGAATTTCATATAAATACAAAGTATTTTCACCATTTTAATCCTATCAATTTTGGAGAGAAAATTATACATCCTAAAAGAATTCAGAAGTAGTCAAGGGAAATTTTATCAACATTTTAACAACATTTATTCATTAGTGATAGTAGATTTCCACAATCCATAGAGGATGTTGCAAATTATTTTTGAATTTTGATTGTGTAAGTTTATTTGCATCAACATTTTGGATTACACTTAGTGATCCATCATCAGGATGAAGAGTTGAAAAAAGATGGATCACTAAGTGTGATTTGAAATGTTGATGCAAATAAACTTACACAATCAAATTCTAGAAATAATTTGTGACAATATTTATTCATGTCAAGCATCATGTCAAGTTTCAATCATGTTCTTATGTAAGTGTGTTCATGTTTTGTGATCATTTTTCTGTGAATACTAACACTTCCAAACCTTCAATCAATCAAATAAAATTCTCCTTGAAGGTGATGAGTACATGACTTTAGTCCATCAAGGAATGTAGATTTGGGCAGCGAGTTTTAGCATTAGTCAATTCATTACTTTTTTATCATTTAGCCTTTTCCCTACTAAGGGTAAGATCTCTTTATACTTCATCATAACTGTTGTGGAGGTAGAAATACAAAAATAGGGTTTGACTTAGCCAAGCCCCTATATGACACAACCCTTTACCCTCTATCATGTATGCAAGTTTTCAGATCAGAAACTAATTGGAGGAAGATAAAGGACTAATTTCTCATTCATGCATTCAAGCCTAGAAGTTGTCAAGACATGAAAATTATATTTTATCATCAACAAATGAAGTTTTGATAGTGAATAAGAGCTACAAACCAAGGACCTCAGTCCCTTGTTTTCAGGTCCAATAAAAAGGAAGGGTAGTCTAGGGCGCACCACGCCCTAGACTAGTTATATCTGCACCAAATTCATACCCTACCTAGTTCCTTTGTGTCTTCCTTTTGCATTTTTGGATTTTGATTTTGTCTTGTTGCATTCAATTTCTCAAAAATCATAATGAACTTCTACATTTTCATATTTTACCTAGGAACATCATTACATCATTCAAATTTAGTCAATTTATCAAATCACAACACATCATTGAAATAAAGTGCACAAAAACTATTTCTAAGACCTCACAACAATTAAACTCTAAAACTAGTTTAGTAATTTATTTATTAAACATCTAATTGTGTGATGCTAAATGCTTACATATAATATTGGTGTGTGCACTCACATTAAATTTTAATAAGAGATGTTAAATTTAAGATTCCATAAAATTTTACCGAAGTGTTAGTACCTTTTTAATGGTGTTTTTATTGTCCTCATTTTATAAACATTTTGATCATTTGTAATCATTAAAGATGAGTTAGGATTAAAGTTGTGTATGAAAAGAGAGCATTTGAAAAGAAAAAAACTTAATTTAAATGAAGACAACCTCACACGACCATAAGTAATGTGAGTTGATTTTAAAATGTATGGTATAGATCAAAAAGAAAAATTGAAACTATAAACAAAGATAAGGAATAGAGAAAATGATCCGCTAGTTAAGCATCCCAACTTCACACCTATTTCAAATCACTCCCAATTTTTGCAATAGCTTACTTGACAAGTCCCCTACTTATAACTAAGGTTTTAGGTCCACATCATCAAATATGATGTCACATCAACATACTTTTTGTTGAGGTGTTCAAAAAGACCCCAAAAAGAATTAGATAGGTAGTTATGCATTAAATCATGTTTTTATTGGTATCTTGATGCACCATTTGTTATTTTTTAGATCTAAAAAATACATTTCATTCAATTATTGATACTCATGATCAACACTAACAACTTTATTGTCACAATTACTAGTGCTATATTATTAAAAATATTGAACATTAAATGAATAAATGTTATTATAACTATTGGAACATGCTATCTACTCGATCATCTCCTTTATTTATTAAAGAAATTGATCAACCAAATAGAAAATGAAAAGAAAATGTGTGAAATCTCTACAAACAAAATGGCATACTAAATCTTATTATTAGATAGAATTGAGTATTAATTAGGCTTCACATGTGCACATTTAACTATGATTCATGTGCAAAGTCGTTAGATAATAAATAGTATTCTTTAATTTAGAGCAAATGTGCATGTTCATTGTATCACCTCGCTTGGAAAATGAATTTGATAAAGCCAAGATGGGTAACTATAAAAAAAAATTTCTGTTTGTAGCGGTCTATCTAGGTAGGTATCAGGCTACCATCGTCATCCTCATCCATGAGAAGCATATTCCTTTTCTATGGTATAATTCCTCACACGAGGAGTCTCGGCAACCTTTAACCCCAAGGAAGGGCCACATTAGCTATCTCAGCCAGAATTGACTGGAAATTGGAATGTCCCGGTTACACTTGTTACCTCGCCCTCCATAATTCCCAGCAAGCACAACTGCCCAGCGTGTGTAGGCGCCGCATGAAAAGCGAAGAGTGCTAGTTATCGTTTGAATGAATCTATCGGATAAGATCCATTGGATGACCAAGATCATGTGTGAAAGAGAAAGGATTAGAGGTGCCACCCTGGAGGAAGTGTTGTTACTGTTATAAATGCGGAAGCTTTAACCCAGAGACATTAAATTTACAGCACAAATTAGATGCAAAGAAGTAATGAGAAAAATAAAGAAGAATAACAAAACAAATGATAATACACAGATTTACGTGGTAAAACCTTGACAATTTTCCAAGGAAACATCCACGGGGCAAGTATTGGTAATCTTATTGCTTAGAGGAAAAACAATTACATTTGCAATCTTCACAACTGCAACAAAAATTGCTCTTACAATTCATATCTTTTTTCCTTCAAGAGAACAAATATTTATAACCTCTTGAAGATAACAATAATCTCTCAACATAGAATAAAAAATCAGATTTATTCTTTCAAAGATAATTGAAATCTTTCTTCCGAAAGCAAATAACTGTTCTTTTTTCTAAAATAAGAGAAAGATTGTTTTATTGTTTTAACAATCTTGTTTATCCTTGTTGTGATTGATTTTCACAATCTTTTTCCTGTTTTCATTGTTGTCACAATCCAAAAATCTCCACCTTGACAAAAATTTAACTAATACTTGCCCAAGCCCATGCATCACCCCTTTTGCAAACCAAGAGAAGCCACACTCCATTTCAGCTTCTCTACCAGTACTGGTTTAGTAAACATATTTGCACAATTTTTAGGTGTATGAACCTTTTCAAGGGTTACTCCACCTCCATCAATAACCTGTCTTACAAAATGGTACTTAATTTCAATATGCTTGGTCCTTTTGTGATAAGTTGGATTTCTGGCCAAATGGATAGCACCCATTTCACTACCGCCCAATGCTCTTTTCTTGGATTTGCCATGTATCTACTGACAACACCAACTGCATGTGAAATATCTGGTCTTGTACATACCATCACATACATTAAACTTCCTACTACATTAACATATGGTACACGAGACATATAATCCTTTTCTTCATTATTACTAGGACATAAACTTGAAGAAAGCTTAAAATGGGAAGCTAAAGGGATATTTATTGGTTTTAGATTTTGCATACCGAATCTTGTGAGGATTTTCTTCACATATTTCTTCTATGATAACCAAAGCTTACCATGTTCCCTGTCTCTATGTATTTCAATGCCTAAATTTTTTTTTGCTACTCCTAGATCCTTCATATCAAATGTCCTAGCCAACTGAGCCTTCAACTTATTAATTTCAACCATGCTTTTGCTCGTTACAAGCATATCATCAACATATAACACCAAGATAATGAATAAACCATTTTCCAAACTTTTAAAGTAAACAAAATGGTCATACTCACTTCTTGTGAAGTTTTGGCTCACCATGAAGGAATCAAACTTCTTGTACCATTGCCTGGGTGACTGCTTCAGGCCATACAATGACTTCTTGAGTTTGCAAACAAATTTTCTGTTGCAATCTTGAACAAACCCTTCTGGTTGTTCCATATATATCTCCTCATCCAAATCTCCATGTAAAAATGTCATTTTAACATCTAGTTGTTCCAACTCAAGATCAAGTAATGCAACTAATGCTAAAACAATCCGAATAGAAACAAGCTTAACAACTGGTGAAAAAATTTCATGAAAGTCAATACCTTCCTTTTGAGAATATCCTTTTGCTACCAGTATTTCCTTGTACCTTTCAATTTTATCATCAACACCCTTCTTTAGTTTGTAGACCCATTTGCAACCAACAACTTTCCTACCCTTTGGAAGTTCTACCAAGTCCCATGTTTTATTCTTCTCCAAGGCATTGATTTCTTCTTTCATTGCTATTTTCCATTTAGCACTTTCAGTGCCATCCATTGCTTCCTGATAACAACTTGGTTCCCCATCATTAGAAATCAAAGCAATAGATGAAACAAAATCATCATACCTTTTAGGAGGATTTCTGACTCGTGTAGATCTCCTTAAAGATGGTTGTGGTATTTCCACATTTTCCTGTATGTTTCCTGCATTCACATCCACATTTTCATCTTCAGAAGCTTCTTCTTGCTCCCTATCTTTTGTAGATGGTTGAGTTTCCAACTGAACTTGTTGATATTGAGGAACTTGTTCCTACTCCAAATCAACTTCTACAATGTCTGATTTTATTAGAGAAGATTCATCAAACACTACATCTTTGCTAATGATGATTTTTTGGGTAGTAGGATCCCACAATCTATATCCCTTAATTCCATCACCATAACCAACAAAAATGTATTTCTTAGATTTGGGGTCTAATTTAGAATGCTGATCTTTTGAAATAAGAGCATATGCATCACAACCAAAAAATTTCAGATTTGAATAATCACATGAATGACCTGTCCATACCTCTTCAGGAATCTTACAATCTATTGCAACTGATGGTGATCGATTTATCAGATAGCATGCTGTATTAATTGCTTCTTCCCATAACTCTTGCTCCAACTTGGCATTACTAAGCATGCTCCTTGCTCTTTCTAGAAAAGTCATGTTCATGTGTTCATCAACACCATTTTGCTGAGGAGTGTAAACTGTGGTTTTATGCCTTTTGATCCCAACTTCCTTACAATAATTTTCAAACTCCAATGATGTGAACTCGCCTTGATTATCTGTTCTTAAACATTTGATTAATCTACCAGTATTCTTTTCAACCAAAGCTCTAAACTGCTTGAATACACCAAACACATCAGCTTTACTCTTAAGAATATAGACCCACACCTTTCTAGAGCAATCATCTATAAATGTCACAAAATATAAAGCTCCTCCAAAAGAAACTATAGGGGATGGTCCCCAAACATCTGAATGAATATAGTCTAGAACACCCTTACTTGTATGACTACCTGATTTAAACTTCTGTCTTCACTGCTTTCCAAAGACACAATGCTTGCAAAAATTCAAATTCAAAGACTTTAAATTTGGAAGTAACTTACGGTTTACCAGTACCTTTAGCCCTTTCTTGCTTATATGACCCAAACGTTGATGCCATAAATGAGTAGAATCATCTATTTCCTTAGATACCACCGTTGCTTCATTTATCTCAGTATTCCCATTTAGCCTGTAAAGGTTTCCAACTTTTGTAGCCTTCATGACCACCAAAATTCCTTTGGACACTTTCAACACTCCACCTTGACAAGAAAATTTATAACCACCAGAATCTAAAACTCCTAAAGAAATTAAATTCCTTTTAAGTTCTGGTACATGTCTTACCTCTATTAATGTTTTTACAACACCGTCAAACATTTTAATCTTAATGCTCCCAATCCCAATAGTCTTACATGAAACATTGTTTCCCACAAGAACAACACCACCATCAATAGCTTGGTAAGTAGAAAACCAATTCCTATGTGGACACATATGATTTGAAGCATCAGAATCTAATAACCAATCCTCATCACGTTGTGAAAAATCACAAACAAATAATACCTCATTGACCATACCTGAAATTGTCTCAACAGGATTTGCTTCCTTTTTGGAGTCATCATTCTCTTCTTTCCTCTTCCAACAATCTTTCTTGAGATGCCTAGATTTATTACAATACCAACATTTTCCCTTACCCTTTCTGCCTTTTGACTTAGATCTGGATGTTCCTCTCGAATTCTCCCCTTTTTCTGTGGATCGACCTCTAGCCACCATTGCTTCCGATGTGCAGGTTTTTGTATTAGACTTCCTGCGCACCTCTTCAGACAACAAAGCTCCCACAACATAATCAAATTCAAGGGTGTCAATTGTGCTAAAGCTAATAGAAGTGACTAAGTGATTCCAAGAATCAGGCAATGAACACAAAAGAGTAACTGCCTTGTCTTCATCTTCGATATTTACACCCATACTAGCTAATTGACAAATAAGAGTATTGAAAACATTTAAATGATCAGCAATTTTTATACCTTCCTTCATTCGCAAACTATACAATTGCCTCTTCAAGTAGATCTGGTTTGTCAAGGATTTTGTCATATAAAGACTCTCCATTTTGCTCCATAAGCCCGCAGCCGTATTCTCTCCAACAATATTATAAAAAACCTCATCAGCCAAACACAATCAAATTGTGCTAAGAGCTCTCATGTCTAGATCTTCCCAATCCTCATTAGACATATCTGTAGGTTTCTTTGATTTTCCAACCAATGCCTTGTGCAAACCTTGCTGCACTAACAAATCATGCATTTTGAGTTTCCAAAGCTCAAAATTATTCTTTCCATTAAATTTCTCCACCTTGAATCTTGTATTCGAAACCTTCGCCATTTGATGCTGCAGAATCAACACCAAATTCTAACACAGTTGCTGCAAAAAAAAATTGCTCTAATACCACTTGTTATAAATGTGGAAGCTTTAACCCAGAGACATTATATTTACAACACAAATTAGATGCAAAGAAATAATGAGAAAAATAAAGAAGAATAATAGAACAAATGATAATACACAGATTTACGTGGTAAAACCTTGAGAATTTTCCAAGGAAACATCCACAGGGAAAGTATTGGTAATCTTATTGCTCAGAGGAAAACAATTACATCTGCAATCTTCATAGCTACAACAAAAAATGCTCTTACAATTCATATCTTTTTTCCTTCAAGAGAAAAAATATTTATAACCTCTTGAAGATAACAATGATCTCTCAACATAGAATAAAAAATCAGATTTATTCTTTCAAAGAGAACTGAAATCTTTCTTCCAAAAGAAAATAACTGTTCTTTTTTCTAAAATAAGAGAAAGATTGTTTTATTGTTTTAACAATCTTGTTTTTCCTTGTTGTGATTGATTTTCACAATTTTTTTCTGCTTTCATTGTTGTCACAATCCAATAGTTACGTCGAAGCCAAATTGTTGGGCCTCTACTCTGCCCCTGTGTTACAAGAAATTTGGTGGCACTGGAATTGCCTGCCGTGGGAGGCCACTTTCGCTCACTATTTTGAGCTTCTAGGTCCCTAAAACAACATAGCTTTCTATGTATAGTTTGTGTACCATTTTTACTGTTTTGCAATGATTATTGAAGATGGATTGTAGATTGTGTAGGTTGCCTATTTAGATCCATGTGTTTTCCGCACTGTGGTAAGTTTTTTTCTCCCTTTACTGCCTACACAAGTAGAACAAATGCAGGTATTTTCTCACAGGCTCAAGTAACGAGAAAGTTCATCAATCAAAGATTTATATTTATTATGGCATTATCAATCCATCTAATCATACATACTTATAATATAAGAAACCTGAAACCATTTCTGGCGATATTCCTATGTGCCTCACCAATTCTGCCTTCGAACAAGCAATCCCGACGACGAGAAAAAGTCCAAACTTCCTGGCTTCTACTTCTGTAATTGTCAGGCTTAATTTGTAATCCGAGTGTATAGTCGTTCCATGTGCTCCCTCATTTTTTTAAATGAATAGCATACCATTTAAAACGTATTGTTAGCACATATTAAAAAAAAGCAAATGGAAAAAGTCACTTCCTTAAATTCTATGGAGTATTGGTTTTGAGCATGACAACACAAAACATTATTAGAGTTTTTAATAAATTCAATAAAATCAAGATTAGCCTTCTAAGAGTAAAAAATCAAACATGCAAATAATATTATTGGGAATGATGAATTACATGAGATATAACTTGTTTTTAATGAAAATCCCTAAAAAGAAAACCTAATTAGGGCCTAAGTGAACTTAATAAAGTGCAATTAAATATTTAATTACACCAACAGTTCTTCTTAAGTGCAACTTAGGGAGAATAAGAAACATGCAAATAATGTAAGGATGGATGCATGAAAGCATGAATGAGTCTCAATTACCATATTAGGTATCCATGTATACATGCAATGCAAAAGAAATATCATAAATGGGGATAAGGACAAAATCCAATGGGACAAAACTCTTCCCCAAAAAAGAATGTATTCAAGTGATGAAAGATGAAGGACTCCATGAAACCCCCCAAGTACACCATCTATCTCATAGATACATTAAAAATTCCCCCCATAAAGAGGGAATGATATTATGAAAGAATTTGAAAGCTATGTGTGTCTCGATGGCAAACTATGACTCAAATTGATCCATACTAGCAAGTACCATGAAGATTCTGGAACATTAGCCATAAGATAAATGACCCTCAAACTGAGATGTGACCCAATGGGAATTTGATGTGATTCAGGATCATTAACCAAAGGCTCTGAATCTAACACTTGAACTGATGCAAACAAAAATGTGTCAAGTTATGAGCAAGATTATGGCAAAAAAAACTATAGAATCCAAATACAACTCATGCGAGTTGTCATTAATATGAAGATGGGATCAAAGTGCATGCCACATGTGACTACACTTTAATTCAATTATTATGCAAGAAACCCCCCTGATGAAACTTTATTGAAATTCATTTATTACAATACCCCAAGATTGTAAAAAGAGAACATGCAAAACATGTAAAAATCAAAGAGAAAATGAAAACATAAAGCATGCAAAAAGAAAAAATTGCATGCAAGGATTAATGTTCGCATCTACCTCCATGGAGAAAAAATGACCTCAGATCTATGTAGAGGACAAAATCAGCTTTTCGAAACCACTTGAATCATAAAAATCCAATAACCGAAGAAAAAGTTATGATTTTTTTGAAAAAAAGGGATAAATTGTGCCAGTCGACAATCAATAGACATGACCTATTTGATTTGATGTTGAAAAAATTACTCATTGCATGCAAAAAATAATGAATACCCAGATAATATTTTGATGCTTCAGACAAAACCTAGAAAGGGTTTTTGAATCCAAAAAGCAGAACATGTGATTTGGTAAAAAAAGTTAACTTCACCTGTAGGGAAAATAGCTACGTAGGCTCTTTTGACAGCTGTTTCTACAAGTTTTTCTCACTATTTGCAAAATTTTGTAGATACCTAGATGGTATTTTATGGTTTTGAGCAAAACCCAAAAATCATTTTTCTCAAAAAAAAATGAAAAGAAAAATATTGGCTATTGTAGATACCCACGAGCCTTCAAAGATGCCCAAGAAAATGTTCTTGGTTTAATTTCTCCCTGATCCAAGAAGAGGCTTGTAGATAAAGGCTCTGATACCATGTTATAGTTTCTAATAAACTCAATAAAACCAAGATCACCTGCAACACCTAGATTAGCCTTGTACAAGGAGAAAATCAAACATGCAAGAAAATCTTGCATAAAATGATGCAAATAATATTATTGGGAATTATGAATTACATGAGATAACTTTCTTTTATAAAGAAAGATGAAAAACCCTAAAAAAACCTTATTAGAACCCAAGTAAACTTAATAAAGTGTATTTAAATATTTAATTATACCAACAAACATAAAATATGTCATAAAATTTAGGACACATGTAGAAGGAGGGGGATCCCAGTCATTTTGTTTTCCTCCATACATTAGTGAGGTGTACAATAATCATAGGAAGGTCCCATCCACTATTATTATCAACATTTTTCTTGATTTTTTTAGTAAGCATTCAAGCAAGGCATATGGCAAGAACTAGTCAAAGAAATTTGTTGGGGTCTAGCCAATCTAAAGATCCTCAAAAAGTAGGCAATAGAGAGGTAGAGATCTTGCTACCAAATCGCAACCAACAACGTTGTGCACAATCCTTTCTCATAAGAGGGGAATAGGTTTGAGAATGAGTCTCCCGATGGTCATAACTAGGCTAACTACAACCATCAATACACCCATGAGGAGACCAACTTCTAGAGGTAGTGGGACTCGACAAAACTCTAGCCACAACATAAGGGAAATTTCCTTAGTGATCCAATAATACCTATAAGTGGTCCACCTCAAGTGCAATTTTAATAGCTTACACTTGAATCTATAATAACATATTAGAAAAAATTATAGCTTTACCATAAATAAATAAAATGATGATCAACAAAATATTTTAAGAAAATAATAGTTTATCTTTCCATATGCTAAACAAAATCTTCACCTTAAAAGCATGTTAGATTTGAATAAATTAGTGAGGGATGTGAAGAAAATCCACTAGTAAGACCATATGCCAAGAAAATGGCTCATCTAAATAGGTTGGAGAAGTCATGTATCTAGGACCAAACATCTTGAGCTCTAGGATGAAACCATAAGAGATGTTTTGAAAGACTCTTAACATCTAACAAAATAATGTCGAGGATGAAGAATGCAAAAATGAGATAATTTGGAATCAATGGGGAGGCCTTGAAATAGAAGATATTAGAAAAAGCGAGCCAATTTAGGCTCCAAAATTGCTATTCATATAGTGTGGAACTTGTGTTGCTAGATTAACACTAGTGACTACAAATGTCACCATTGATTCAAAGTGGGCACCATGGGAATATGAGGGGAAAGCTATTGATACCCTTGTTTGATCTATAATTAGAGGTTTAAAAATTCAAGTGTATTTAACCTTAACTACAATTATTCCCGATCTAGATATAATTGTGTGACTATGTTGTTTAACAGTTGAAATTACAGACTAGGTTCACTTTTACATAAATTGATGAAATTACTAATTACTAGAATGTTGTAATTAGAAATCAAATACTGAATTGAAAAATAAACTGAAATGAAATTAGAGAGAATATAAGATAGGAGATAGAAGGAGAATGAGATGGAAGATAGGAAGATCAGACGCAGGTTGATAATGAAGTTCATCCTTCAAAGGACTACGTCTCCAGGTCCGTTTCTCAATGTTGGACCGCTTTCATTAATATCACCAAGCACCTAAAAATGCCTTCTTACAATATTCAAGCTTCAAAACCTACACAAAATTCCTCACAATCTCTCCCAATTTTACAATTTTGGTGTATAATAACACCTTGTAATTCTTCTCCTCCAAAAATTCTCACACTAAAATTATTCCTCCAAGTAAACTTGATTAATTCTCAAGCCAAAACTCTCCCCATTTTATACAAATTTATTTGCTCAATATGGCTAAAACCATATGATTTTGAAAATCAGCCCATGTCGCCCATGACAAGTAATAATCTTCACAATCCCCCTATATTTACATATACAAATATTTGAAAATATTCATAAAACTCTTTAACCAATTATTTTAAGGCCCTTAAAATATCATAATTCCTTGAAATATGAGAAAGGTGGTTAAAGGGGTTAATTTGTTGAAATATAAGTTTACGAGTTTTATTTCTCTCCTTGTTTTATGGGCAAGGCAAGAGGATTTTAAGGGATAAAATCCCACCAAATCCTCTCTTTTTTTAATTTTTAAACCATATATTTTTTCTTTAACAAATATGGTTTAATCCATATTCTTTTCCACTTATTTAGTCCATGTTAGTGCCAAATCACTAGTCCTACCACGTCATCTGCCATGTGTCTAGCCAAGTGTCAAGTTTTGGTTATGCCACATCACCACTTTGACCAAGTTTGACCGCAACTTTGACTGCTCATAACTTCCACATATGGACTCAGATTTGATTCGTTCAAAATGCACCAGAAAGCTCTCGATCAGATCTACACAATGGAACTTGTATAGAAATGTTCCATGATCATTATTTTTTCTGGTTGACAAGCTTTGACCTCATGTTGACCAAACTTTAACCAAGCATATCTCGGGCATACAATCTCCTTTTGATGTGATTCAAGTTGTGTTGGGATTGTGTAGGCGAACCCTATGCGATGGAGTTGGTTCCATATGATTCTGAGACTATGAATTTTTATGGTGTTCTGGATCCACTTGGATCATTGCTAAAGCATATAATTTTGGAAAGCAATGTTTGAATACCATTTCAATTCTTTCCACCAACGTTTACATGATCTAAATTCAATTTTGTGAACCATATCAACTAAGATGGCTTCTATAATTGTGTTAAAGTTTTCTTGATCCTAACTAGAAAGATGAAATTGAACTTTCACTTCATTCCAAGGAAAAGAGGTTCTTCGTTGATTTAGAGAAGATATTTAGGGGTGTTTTAATCCCCTTTTTGAAAAATATTAGAGCACGAACCTAATGAGTCTTTGCAAGAGGATGATTCTAACACTAAAAAGTAGGAGACTACTAAATATTTTTCTAGTGTATGGGAAGCCTTGTACACAAATTTAAATCATTCTAAAGAAGCCAAGGCTTCATGAATTTTCAAGACCACCAATTACTTTTTATCACAAATGTCCCTTAAATATAAAAATCATCATTCATACTAAAAGGGGTATGAATGCCAATCCCTTTTCAAGCTATTCAGCCAATTGAATGACTAGAAGATATGCAATGGCAGACTAAAAATGTTCAAGCTTTGTTACCCTTAAAAGCACAAATGATCCACTTAGTATAAATGGCCAAGCCTTGGAATAGAATGGGGAATAATCCCAACCTTCTTGATTCAATATAAAGACGATAAAACTCTCAAGCCACTTGATGGAAACCTCAATGATTATTTGGAGAAGACTAAAGAAAATCATGAAGAATCTTCTCTAATTTCAAATAGAAGATTTGGAGGGAACCCAAAATAGGAGTAGTATACATGAGAGGTTGCAAGAATATTATTAGAACAAATCTAGAATCTCTCAACCAAACATAGAGGTTTGGTGACCCAATAAGCCATTTTTTCATTTATGAGAAGAACAACTTGTCACAAAAATTTCAAAGATATCTAAAAGGAAAAATGGATGCCCAAAAACCTAAAAGTTTTACCATATTCAATCCACTTCTATCCAAAATAATTAAGCCAAGAAGGATTATGAAGGATTGCTTGTATAGAAAAAAAGTATTTTTCCATTGAATGGAAAAATTTGAGGCCTTGTAGAAAATGTCCACACTAAAGAGCTTTCTTTATGTTAATTTCCTCTTCCAAAAGAATTAGAACATAATCGCCAATAAAATTTCCTATGAGATAAGTTGAATAATTAGGTAAATAAATACCTTTAAGCATATTTGAAAGATAGAATGATCCAAGAGCTACCCAAATTCTTTGATAACTTAAGCACATACAAAGTTGGAGCTCAAGTGCAACCTATTTGAATAGATCAAAAGAGCCCAAATGGAATATATTTTTGACCATTGATAGTAAGCTAGGTTATGACATTAATAAAAAGTATACTCATAGATTGAATTAATTAAGGTTTAAATCCTAAGGGTTGTAGCATTACCAAGATAAAGGGCCACTCAATATGATCACAAGCCTTAGAAAAGTTAATTTTGATGAAAATAAATTATTGATGAAATCGCCAAGCCTATTTCATGCCCTTCCCAAATTGTAATGATGTTATCCAATATGTATTTGGATTTAATAAATTAAGTCCTCTTATGTCTCACAATTTAAGGAAGAAGATGAAATAGCTTCAAGGCTAGGGCAGAAATAAATGTGTTTTGGGAATGACCTATTACACGTTTCATGTAATTTGAATTTAGGTTCACCTTATGTTGTCCTAGTTAATTATAGATCCCTCGACAACATGAATTTATTTTAACTTAATGTCTTGTATATAATTTAGATCTCACTTCACATGAGAAGAGTGAGAACAAGAGAAGAGAAGGTGGTGAGTGAATATACAAGTATTCAAGTGTGAGAGAATTTGTGTGAGTTAGTGTTATTCAATGTGAGTTGCATCCCAATCATTGTTTTCCATCATCAGAAGATCATAAGGAGTGCAGGAGAGTGTCTGAAGCAAGTTCAGATCTTGTGTAAGTTGTGTAATCAACATTGAAGATCTGCAAGCTTTATCTTTGTAATATGATAAGACTGGTGATCTACTTATTGAGTTAATGTGAGTAGATATTTGTATTGAGGATTGGTGTATCCAATAGTTTTCTGCCTACAAATAAAATTGGTGATTGGAATCTTTGGTAGGTTGGTGTCTACTTCATATTGTAAATTCCCTTTTTATATTCCTTATTTGTGAGGCTAGATTTGTTGTCAATGTGTGTTGTCATTGGTGCTAAATATGTATAATGAAGAATGTATAATACTCCAAAGATAGTGAAAGCATAGTGACATCTATTGATGTAGCATAGAAGATTGTATACCTTTATAATTTCACATTATCTTTTGGCCCCTAATTTATTGGACTTGATTAAGCTTCTAATTTTCCAAATTATGCATTCCAAAGCCTTATGTTTATAGTTTTATGAAGGTTAAACAAATACAAATTCAATCATTAAATCACTTTGGATCAAGTGTGTCTTGGATGTTTGGGCCCCCCTCCTTAGCTAGGACCCAAATTCAAATATTTTATTGGTGATATTTTAATATCCAAAATTCAAATATGAAGTGTTAGTTTTTGGAATCTAATTTCTCATAAATTGGATAAACACAAGTATAAATACCTAGTCATTTTATCATTTGAAATCTAAGGAGAAATAACACACATTCAAGAGAAAATACTATTATCAAGAGAAAAATATCAGAGTATTATTATAGCAATTCAAGATCAAACATCATGTCAAAGTTTATGTGTGTTCATGTTCATGATATGTGAAGGCTAACGTTGTAGCATGTATCCAAGAATTCAAGTATTCAAACATTCAAGAAAATTAAGCAAGCAAGATCCAAGACCCTTGAAGAGATGTGTATGTCTTCAATCCTTCAAGGAAGCCATTGAAGGGTGGTGAATTGCAACATTGTGTTCATTCATCATTTCCTTCCTTTCTATTCAAGGTTTTATCACTGAGATTTCCATTGTGGAAGTGGAAATTATAACATGAGGTTTGAATGAGGAAAGCCCCTATATGGCATGACATTTTCCCTCTTTGTGAATGTGTAGGTTGTGGGTTTGAAGTGGATTGAAGAGATCTTGAAGATCCATTTTGAATTATTGCATTTATTGTCACCATTCTTGTCAAGACACAAAA
>VDFB02267901.1:56786-106641 GCA_007258455.2 Sequoia sempervirens
TAATGAACCTATTTCCCCCTAATTCAACATTATAAAATGTGTTTAATAGCATTATCACATCAATTTAGAAGGCTTTTGAATTAAACTTAATGATAAACTAGTGTTGTAATGTGTCTTGCACATTCACATTGGTTCTTGTGCCTTCCTAGGCTAAGTGGACCTCATTTTAATTTTGTAAAGTGTATTTAATCATATTTTCACATTGAATTATGTGTCCCAAGCCCTATTTGACATTCGCGTCATCATTAATAGGCCCCTATTAACCCATATTATGCATCCTGAACCTTAAATTGATCAAATACCTAAAAAAGTTGCATTTTAGACCTTATTTCCTTATCTCTTGGCATATGAGCTGTCAAATTGAACCCTATGGGACCCATTTGCCATGCATGGTGAAGGAGTCCCATCCAGGCGGGACCCATTCACCATGTCTAGTGAATGAGTCCCATTTGGATCAATTTGGCAAGGTTACTCAAGTCTTCTCTTCATTCAACAAGCAAAAATATCAACAAAAACTCATTTTCAAACCTGTAAATCAAAGTCGGAAGTGGACACCTGTAGGAAGTCAAAGTGTAGATTGAAAGCTCCAAAATCCACTTTTGAAAATATAGAAATTCAAAAGTGGACTCATTCACCATGAGTGGTGAATGAGTCCCACTTCTAGGTTAATTTTGTGTTTTTTGCATTTTTTGATACCCTTTTGTCAGAAACACCCGTCCCGACTCAGTTTGGCAGAACTGGGACCGATTCACCTAGAATGTCGAATGAGTCCCTCTAGGCTTGAAAATCAGCATCAGCATTTTTTTAGAAGCAATTTCTAGTCTCCTTCAAGCTTTCAAGTGCACATTTCAAGTTTCATTCATTTCTAGTTCATTTTTGCATTGCATAATGTGTTTTCAAACATCACTTGTTTCTTAAGTTTTGCATTCATTATCTATCAATATCATTGTTTAATTGTATTGAGATCTTTCCATTTAGACATAAAAACATCATACACATCTTAATTTGAATGAACCTAGCTATCATTTTTGGCCTACCTCTCTCCTTTTAGGTGCAAAACCCTAGAAGATTTAGAGAGCCTTGTGGTGCCAAAAATCTACGGTTTATCATGTAACAACTTTAAAAAGATGGATATGTTGATATATAGCTGCCTATAGCTAATTTTCGTCACAAGTTGAAAAGATAACTGTAGAGACATGGAAAAATGTAATGTTTAGAATAGAATCTATTTATTCTACTCAAGTGCATGTAAGAATTCATGTATGCATGTATATTATATATTGCACAATGACGAAGTTGCAAAAAAAGTCCATGTTCTCATAGATGATTTCCTTTTTTGCAGTGCTTTTTTTGCTGCAATAACTTTAAGAAAAAGAGAATGTAGATAAACAATTGGGCAAGATGGGACTTTTCTATAATTTTGATAAGTATATGGAAAGAATAATAAATGGGAGGTCTTGTTTGAAAAAGAACCAATACATAGCATTCACCTGTACCCTTGCACTGCTTTCAATTTATTTTTCATTGTCTATTTTTTATTTTGTTTGGATGGAACATGTTATATGTCTTACATGCATATTTTTCAAGCATTTAGGTGTTGAAAAGTGGAAAAGAAGTCAACAAAGTGTTTCAAGTCAATCAAAACCTATTTAAAGCTTGGAGAAAACATTATGTCTATTTTTTGCAGGATTAACTTTATCAACCCGACAAGTAGACAACCTCAGATTTGGTGTTGCAGAATTGTCCCCTGATTTCTTAAAATTTTGGGAGAGGACCGATTTTCCATTAGTGGCGAATGAGTCCCACCTTAAGGCTAGAAATCTAGGGTTTTTCAAATATGGATCTGAACACTTAGAAACCAGTTTCCAATAGTTTTCATTAGAAGCAAGATTGATTCGCCATTAGTGGTGAATGAGTCCCACTAGTGATTTTTTGTGATCTTAGTCAACATTCAAAATATTCTTGATTCTTCATTCTCTGCCTAGGTGCACTCTAAATCAGCCTTCTATTTTGTTTTGCATTTGTTCATTCTTGGTTCATGTTTGCAAACATCATTGTGTTTTCCAACATTGCATTAATATTAGGTTTTACATTCATAATTAGTCAAAAAAATCATTTAGTTGCATTCGTATCATTCCATTTAGTCTAAATAACATCAAACATTGCATTATTTGAGTGAGCCTAGCTAGATCGTTTGGCCCTTCTTTCTAATTTTAGGTGAAAAACCCTAGAAGAGCTAGAAAGAACTAGGGTACAAAAAATCTATAGTTCAGATACATTTTTCCTTGCTTTTTGAGACACCTCTTTCGTGCACACATTCCACTCACAAAACACTTTTCATGTGATTTAACATGTGTTTCATTATTGGAGGGATAGTTAATCATTGTGATCAACTTTCCTACCTTCACCACCTTGCCTATATATGCAAGGATACTTTGTATATTCTAATCATCTCTTGATAATATCATTTATTTCTTTATTATCTTTGCTAATCCCAAGAGTTGGTGGTGATTCTTCCTTGGTTTTTATTTGGAGTGAGCTATGTATCTAGATTTTCCTCCTATGTGTTAGGCAGATGTAGCAACTAGTTACCCATATATTTTGGTGATATAGAACACTTATCATATAGAAACTTACATTTATATTTTTGGAGGTGACCTTCCATCCTTAGTTGATCAATCTTCAAACTATTGACACTTGTATTTTTGAATTGTAATATTATTTTCCTCAATTGAGTAGTGTCATTAGGGTCACTTGTGTAGATTGATGTGTCATTTGTATTTTTGACTATTGGAAGTTTCCCTTGGTTTTCCATTAGATAATTGTTTGAGTAGTGGCATTAGGGTCACTCATTCCAAACATTTGTCAATTTTTATCATTATCTTCACCCTAATTTAAAAGGAGACTCTTTACTTTTCTTCACCCTAATTGCAAAGGAGACTCTTTAGTTTTAACACTCTAGCAATCATCTTTCAATGGTTGTTTTCAACTTCTTTATTCTTTCATTTTGTTTTATATGTTCCTATTATTTTTAGGACATTATTTTGAAGTCTTCTTACTCCTTCATATGTCTTTCTCTCTTTCGGAGAGGAGTTTTCCCATGAGTTTTTCTCCCTTTCCCTAGTTATGAGAGATATTTTTCATTTGTACATGGGTATCTTATTAGGTCTAGTTTCTAAGAACCATATTTTTTTTTTATGCATTCTTTATTAGATGTTTTAATTTCTCCTTAAGTTGCACTTAAGGGGGTGTTAGAGCAAAAAGTATTCTTTTAATTAATTATTTAACTCATAAGGTCCCTTTTAACACTAGCTCCTTAAGCTTACTTAGGTCATATGTTTTTTTGTCTCAAGTCATAGAATGATGAAACATATCATGATTTAATTTTATCCTCACTTAGGGTTTCATCTAGGGTTATATTTCTCTTTTTATTTTTATAAAGATTCATTATTGAATTATTCATTCAATGCATAACAATGCATGTTCATAACATGATTCATGATTTTTTGGGTCAATTATCTCTTTGAACTTCAAAGAAATTCCATTATTTTCTATTTCTTTCTATGATAGATGTTTTATTATAGGTGATCCTTGAGAGCTATAAGATTAAGGAATCAATTCCATCATTTACAATTTAAAACAAAAAAAATTAAATAAAAATAACCAAATAAATCTTTCACAATTTAAACAAGACTCTCATAAAATAATTCTATAAATCAATAATGATATTAAAAAATTTTGAAAACTATGTTATAATTTTTAATATTCAATTGTAAACTACACTGCATAATTTATCATTAAAATAGAAATTGTCAATATTAACTTTGGAAGTATCTATGAATATAAATAACTTAAAATAAAACTAAAAATAAAAGAACCTTAATGTATACATGGTATGTTTCTGTGTAGAAACCAACAATTATCCAAAACATTGTCTAAACCTAATTTTTAATATCCAAATGGTCGTATCTAACCTACAAATTCCTCATTCCCTATCCTAGATCAAATCCTCAATTATAAATTTGAACCTTCAAATCTACAACTACAATTTTGACCTACAAATTTTTAAATTCAAATTTAATTATGGATCCAAGAGGATCCCCTCCCCACTAACCATTGCTTATCAACTTAAATATAAAATGTGTGATTTGCATGCTAAGGTGTTGAGTAAAAGGAGTTGTACTAATCCATTTTATAATGAATAGAGAGAATCCATATGATCTATTGTCTCCTATTTTCCTTAAATCTCATTGTCACTTAAGACATCATAATTTGAACATTAAAACATCATTTAAAATTAACATTTACATAAATACTGACAAATTAAACATCTTGCATTATTGTTCGACTTATCTTGAAACTTGTACCAATTGTTAAATAAATCCATAAGACTTAACTAAGACAAAACTCCTTACAAACAAACTCTTATGATATATGTACATACCACCATTGTTCATATAATATAGATGAGCATATTTTTGAATGTCAATAGTGTACAAATGAAAGCCAAAAAAAAAGAAAAGAAAGAAGAAGTTGGTTGGCATTTTTTAGATCAAAATTGCACATGCATCAATTAGTTCCATTGTGAACCAAAGTGAATGCATTTTTTGGATAATATTACACAATTTTGTAGTTTATAAAGTAAATAAAAATGCCCTCAAATATTCCGGAGAAAAGGAATATGCTGATAATATTTTTTATAGCTACCCAGCTTGGCTTTACCAACTCATTTTCCAAGCAAGCTCAAACGATAAACTTGCACATTTTCTTTTAACTAAAGAATACTATTATCTAACGACTTTACACTTATTTAAATGACCCTAATTAATACTATATTTCACCCAATACTAAGATTTATATCTACTTTTTAAAGATTTTTGTATTTAGTTGACAGTGGTTGAGATTGTCTTTCAGTCTTTGCAATGCATTTTAAATTCAACTATACCACTATATTATGCAAATATTTACATCACATCCAAATGTATTATAATAAATTATTTAATTAGTTTTAGAATTGGACTGATCCAAATTTTTAGAATTCGACTGATGCAAGAAATACAAATAGTCCAAGTGCACCTTATTTTTTCTTTTAAGTCAAATTTTTGTTAAAAAAATTAAATATGATGTGATTACATTTAGGAGGATAGTAATAATATTATAGGAAACTAGCACATATAAAGGTAATTAGTGTAGCAGCTAGTTATTATATTTATATTCATAGTTATATGAAATCTTATCTTGACACATACTATCATAAAAATAAATATCTCAAAATCTGATCTTGATACTCTAAAATCATCTGCGAGTATCTTTCAGTCTTATATACCTACTTTAAACATCGAATTTATTGTTTAATATTTGTACTTAATCATGAAATCTCAACTACTATATTCTTTCATCATTTAAATATAAAAATGAAATATAATTATAAATTAAAATGATATTTTATACATTTAAGAAATAGAAATAGAACGTCAACAAAGCAATAGATTGGAGAAGAGTCATATTTTTAATCGGGAAGGCTAATGTATCAAATAAAGCTTTTCTCTTTAATATTATGTTATGATGATTAATTATATAATGCTAGAAGGAAAAAAATAAATTTATTAATTAATATTTAGATATTATGAATTGAGCTCTAAAATATTATATAAATTTTTATTTGTAAATAAGTGTTATAATTTATGAAGAGAATAAATATGTTTAATATCAAAAAAAAATAACAAATTTAATTTATATAATTTTTTATTATTAAATTTTAGTTTCTATTCTTACATCTTAGATTTTCTAAACACCTTTCTAATATATAATTCTTATCAAAACATTTCCTCGTTATTTGAGTTATATTAGTTTAATAGCATGTTTACACTTTTATTTATTTATACCTCTCATGTTTAATTAAACTTTTCAAATCTATCACTATCACACTCAAACCCAAATGTAAAGTCTTCAATGGGTTTCGATACATTAGATTATTAAATAAAATAAATTAAAATACTTTCATATTATTATAATTTAACAATGATTCTTTATTGAAAATATTATTAATATTTTTAAGGATAACTATTTAATGTCAGAATTTGGACATTATTTCTTTATATGTTAAATTAAATAAAATAAATTACACTTGAGCATAACATAAACTAGACAAAAAGCTAGTAATAATTATTCATTCATCTCATAGCTATCAATCAAAATTGAGAAAAAAATCATCTCATAGGTATGCATCAAAATTGAGAAAAATATTATCATGTTGTAATCCTTTAATAAGATATATATTAACCTCTACTAAAAAGATAATTTGAAATAGTTAAAAAGGGAAAACATTTTTCCTTGTTATTGCAAAGTAAGAAACTAATTTGATGTAAGAGACCCTTTTGGTGGACATGAATAAGGAGATTCATTTCTCAATTACCTTATACATAGGTTAAATATCTCTTTTTGAATCAAACATTTATATCCTCTATGGTGTAGAAACACCTTTATCACTTCTATATATATAATACCTACATAAATACCTTATTAAATCCAATTACACATTATGAGAAATAAGAATCTAAACCAAGATCTACTATTGGTCATGGATCACATTTTCTCTGCTTTATCACAATAGTAGAATAGATAGACTATCTTGAAAATTAAGAATTCATGAAATAAAAATATAAAAGAATTTAGGAAAAGCTAGAAATTACTCCATTTGACTAGAAGATATGAGAGGTGAGTGTTATATATGGCTAAAATAAAAGAATATACAACCAAGTGTATAAATAAATTTTATCAAGAATAGGAATGAGGCTCACCTACTTAATAGATGCCAAAATATATGGTTGCACCTACTAAAGTAAATACAAATAAATAGTTACAATAGTGGGCTAATAAGTCCAAAAGAGATTGACCAAAGTGGGCGAGAGTGACACATGTAACTAATAGATTATGTGTTGTACTCTTTGTTGAATGCACACAAGACAACTAAGAGGAGGGTGAATTGGTTATACATTATAATATCAAAAAACCTTATAAATATTTAGATCCACATCAGCTTAGTTAACCCTTAATATGTTACAATGATTTAACATGAAAGAAAATAATATAAAGTAAAATACAACAACACCATGCACAATAGAACACTAGATTTATGTGGAAAACCCAAGAAGGGAAAAACCACGGTGACGATTAGCTCACAATATAAAGTAATTGAAACACCAAAAAAAAAAAAGGCTCACTATTAGAGGGCTCACTAACCACAAGAAAGAAGGGCTCATTGCCAAAGGCTCACTACCAGATTATAGAAAAGAATAAAGAAGAATGTCATAGTAATAAATCCATCTCAATGCAACAAAAAAATCTACCACAACATCACCAACTCATTTGTAGCTTTCCTGAAGATTGTAGACACCTTCTTCTCACTACTTCTAGTAGTCTAACTCACTAAAGTTTGCACTACTCTTCACAAATTTAAACTTCACACTTCTGCAATTTGTATCACACAGATCACAACATAATTATCCATCAACTCAACTCTTATTTATACCTTCTTCAACCTTGAAAACATTCTCCAAGGTCGGTTATGCACCTCAACCATGCAAATTTAAATTAGGTTCACACTAAGCATTCTCGTGGTGGAAAGGAATGAAAGTGGGCCACACCACATCTTAACTTGGAACAAAATCAAACATATACACCACACCACTTCCTCAAATTGAAATATTACTTGAAGACTACACACCACACTTGAACAAAATCATATAATTCCAAAAACACCCTAAAATCCAACAAGTTCCTTTAAAACAACTTTCACTTGAAGAATGTGTTGGGTCTCAAAAATGCAGGTTACAAATCCTAAGAGGATTCCATGCTCTATGGTTAGACTTGCAACATTTTTGAGCCAAGAAATGGAGTTAACCTATATAGGTGATGACTCCTTGCACTTCAGGCTATGCTAAACCTAGATAGGTGAACCTTCATAGCTGAAGCAGATCTAAGGGTTGTGTGACTTAATTGGATTTAAGGATCTATCCGTAGTGGCATAAAGTATGGAATAGATGAAGGCTTGTTAACTACTCATACTCCTAATATGATGATTGGAAAATTAGAATATGAAAGTGGATAATTAAGGTATAATGAAATTTGAAGTGGACCAGTACCTTATTGGGCAAGCAGAGTCAATGATGTTTTATGATAAGTGACTAGTATTGGTTACAGTTCTAATTTTTTGGCACTTATGTTTGCTTATACCTTGTATAAACGTGCAAGAATGTGACTCAAAGACTCTACTTATTGATCCAATCAATCCTATCAGGTTACCATGACTTATTTAAAAGGACTGTAATCCTTCTTTGAAGGAACCAATTAAAAAGAATTACACAATGACAAAAAATGTGTATTGACAAATGAAGTATATCCTCAATTTGAATAATAAGATAATATCGAGTTGGAGACAATATGTCAGTCTTATCAATTACATGGCTCTTCTTATTGATTCAAACATTACTTCCAAGTTATTGCAATCAATTAAAAGGATTTTAATTCTTTGATAGAAACCAATTAACTTGATTACACAATAACAACAAATGTGTTTGATGAAATTGAATATCAACTTGGATACACAATTTCAAATAATAGAGAAATAACAGTATGGAGATAGCCATATAATTATTCAAATCAACAAACAATAGAAACCAATATGAATTCACACAAAATTAAAGCTCTTCTATTGATTTATGCCAAAATTTATGCATGCATCATGGTCCTTTACAGTACAATCTATACATGATATATATTATGATCTAAGTCTTTTCTTTTGTATGTTTCTCTCTTCTCTTTTTTTTCTCTTCTTTTTGAATCATCACATGCTCAACTTATATATAGAAATATCTTGAAGAGGGTATACCTCTTTGTAAGTGTCTTTTGGGACTTTAAAAACACATAGAATATTAACACTAAGCTCTAATGAGCCACAAATGAACATCTGCAATATGATCTAGGTACTCCTGACTCAAGTATGTATCAACACCATGCATATCATTCCTCGCCGCAATCTCCATAATAATCATCTTTTCTAAATGCTCAAAGGCCTCTTCTAATCCTAGATCTTCATACTTAGATGCTTCCAAGGCTCCCTGCAGTATTAGTTGGCATTATTTTATCCATTCATTCTAACTTTTCAGTTCTCCATTATCATTGAACAATGCAAGAACACCTTCTTTTGAAACATCAATAAACTCGTTGGCATCTCTTGAAGTTCCTTGTAATAGTCTTTATGCTTCCTTATCAAGTCTTCAACAACTATAATGGCCCCAGTATCAGAAGTGTTTATGTTTTTAGACTAGCTACTTTCACCTTGTTGCTTCTTGTTTTTTGTTTTTGCAGAAATTTCCATCTTATTTCTCTACAAGATGGAAGAAGTGAATTACAATCTATCAATTTTTAGGGATATTTTGTATGCTTACTTATATGTTTTTGGGCACACTGAATTCCTTGACTTCCGCTCAATCTCTCGTCCTTCTTCGCTAGAACCTTTGAAAATTATTTTCGTTCAATCTCTTTTCAATCAGAAATGTTCATATGAGGTTCCTTCATGCGGACATTAATGTCTTCCACTAGAAATGAAAGCAACAGGTTTTCTAAATTTCAAAATGTCATAGCGATACAACAATATTGCATTAGTGGAACCCATCTAGTCTTAGGCCGATCTGTGTGCTTTATTTGACATCATCTTTTTTTTACACATTCATAACTGATTGCCAAGACTAACTGAATGTCCTTTTGATATGAAGTGTCCCATTTGTTCTCTTATTCAGTCGAGAAGACAACTCAATATTCTCACCAATATTTTACAACTTCCTTTTCTCTTGCTTTTCAACTCCTAATGCTTCAGCGAGAACATTATGAAGTCTACCTGATATTAGGGTGGTCTAGACCATTAGAAATCCTTTTAAGCATCACCCAGTGTCTTTCCAAAAAATGGTGGTCATTCGATATTATCATCAAGCTAACATGTATCATCGCTAAGAGAATAAGATGCCTTTCTGATATACTTGGTCTCCCTAATATGGTTAATCTACCGCTTTGTTTGTTGGGATAAGTCAATGGGACTTTCCCCGAAAACCTTTCTAGTTTCCTTCATCAGAGTAACCCACATAGTCAGAGAGATCTGAGGAACCCACTCCGATCATACATGTTTCTCTGATACAATTGTTCTCTTGTTTTATCAGTGAAAGTATGTATGTTTCTCCCTGATAAGGTCTCCATCAATTTGATGCATGAGCTCGGTGTGATTTGAAATTTTCCCTTCGACTAGCTTGCTTTTGTTGATAAGTTCTTCATCGATTAAATGTTATGCAATTTATTCCTGATTATGCACGCCTGTTATCTTTGGTATCTTTGATCATTGTAACTTTATGCACCTCTTCCCGATATGCAAAAAATATTCAAATAAAGGGCTATGACTTGTTGATTGAAAAGACATGCACATGATCATCCTGATAAGGATCAATTGCTCTTAAATTTTTTTCTCAACTATGATAAGGGAAACACTTATATGCCAAAGGCTATATTCATGAGATCATTAGTTAACATGGGTCATGAATTTCTGTAATTTATGAAATCAAATGTAATAAATAGTGAATAGGATTTTTAGTCCTAATAGTGGCTCCAATTGGGGATGTATACCCCTTGTGGGTATAGGAAGAATCCAGGTCTCTAAGGAAGCAGACCAAATGTCTTATTTATCTGGTATGGAAGTTTAAGTGAATTTAGGAATGGGTGAGAAATGGAAGTAGAGTGGAATCCTATAATACTATGAATGGAAAAATTATTTTAAGAGGTTTCTCAAGAATTGTCCATGCACTGGCAATTCTTAATCCTCTTTATGGTCTTCAAGAAAAAAAGTTCTTTAAGAACTATCCATGTACTGGAAATTCTTGTTCTTCTCCTATCATTTTTTGGAGGTAATATGAATCTTCACCACCCTTGCCAACAATGAAAAATGGTCCTAACCATAGAGCTTCAAAATTCCCATGCTTCCCTTTGTCTCGACTCCTGACATTCCACATGAGAACCATGTCATTTAGTTCAATTTTTTTGTTTTAAGCCATATTTTCATATAGGCATTTCATTTGTTATTGCTTCTTCTTATTGTGTTGTTGAGCTTGGTTCCTGACCTCATCAAGTTCCATTAACTCTTCCATCCTCTCCATCATAGGTTCAAGAATGTCAAAACCTTCTTGCAAGATGAACTTACATACTAGTAATAAATTATGCAAAGGGATCCTAGCTTGAGTCCCATACACAAGTTCAAAAGGTTATTTTCTAATGGCCTTCTTTACAGTGATTCTATCTACGCATAAGGATAGTCTCAACTTGGAATCCAAAGCTTTTTTGTTATTATCCAACATTCTTTTTATGATCTTTAGGATGATCTTGTTGGATTTAGCTTGCCCATTTTCCTGTGGATGATATGGTGAAGAATATGAGATTACTATACCATAGGATTGGAAAAATCCCTTCAATTCATCTAACCTAAAGCATGTCCCATTATCAGTTATAATTCTCACTATCACTCTGAATCTGGTGATGATATTTTCCAATAAAAAGTTTGTTACAACCTTACTAGTTGCTTGTTTGGTAGGTATAGCTTCTACCCATTTTGTGAAGTAGTATGTGGCTACTAATATCCATCTATGTCCTCCATTAGATTTTTCTGCAATCTCTCCTATGAAATCAATCCCCCATTGGTGAAATGGAGCCTCAACTTGCAAAGGTCTTAAAGGAAATTCCCCTTGATACTTAAATTTCCCAGAAAAATTCTAACATGCTTCACATTTCCTAGTATAATCATAGGCATCATTGAAAAATATAGGCTAATAGTAACCTTCCCTTAACACCTTATGTGCAGTATTCTTTGCTAAGAAATTTCCTCTAAATACTCCTTCATGCGCTTCCTTCAAAACATGCCTTGCATGATTTTTCATCTAGGCACAACAACAAAACACCATCCTTATTTTTCCAATAGAGGCCCCCTTTCATGAATACATACTTTGAAGCCTATAGTTTAAGAATCCTTTTCTTGTTATCATTAAATCCTTCAGGGAATTTCATATGTTTAAAATAATACATGATATCAGTGTACCATAGTGTGTGCTCAATACTAGTAATCATGTTATCTTCATTATTCAAATTGCACACTTGGGCAGCTTTAGTATTTGTTTCAGCCATTAATTTGGCTAATTCTTGTCCTCTTACAAGCTTGGTGATTTGAAACTTAATGTCAAATTCTTGGATTCTATTTATCCATCTGCACCTACAGCTTGTTACTTCAGTTTGTACAAACACATCTTTTACTGCAGCATTAGGTACATAAGCTATTACTTTGGCTCCCACTAGATATGATCTAAATACTTTGACAACTTTTACTAATGCATATGCCTATTTTTCTACAATGTCATATTTTAATTCTGCATTTTGGAGGGATTTGTTGAAGAAATAAATAGGTTGTTCATACCCCTCATCTTTTTTTTGTAGCATTATTGATGCAATTGTGTGATAAGATGCAAATGAAAAGATGTGGAATGGTTTATTAAAATCAAGAGATTTTAAGACCGGGGCTTCTTTAATTTCTCTTTTGATGGATATGAATGCATCTATGGCCTCAACAGTCCATTCAATCTTTGCACCCTTCTTTAACATCTTTGATATTGGTTTCACTATCTTAGCAATGTTTGATATAAATATTCTCACAAAATTAATTTTCCCAAAGAAGGATTGGATGGCTTTAACTATCTTAGGAATAGGAATCTTATCTATGGCTTCCACTCTTTCTAGATCAATCCTAACTTTGTCCTTGGACACTATATGTCCTAGTAACTCTCCCTCCATTACTGCAAAATGACACTTTTTAGGATTCAAGGAAATGCCATATTCCAATGCTTTGCCAAATATTTTTTCAAGGTGTGCAACATGGTCTTTTACTTTCTTGGAATATGCAATGAGATTGTCCCAACATACCACCATTATTACATTAATTAGATCAGAAAAAGCAACATCCATGTCTCTCTTGAAAATTGCACCAGCATTTGTGAGTCCAAACGACATTCTGACATATACATATGTTCCCTATGGTGTGGTGAAGGTTGTTTTGTATTGTTTTGATTCCTTAACCTTCACTTGGTTATAACCTGAAAACCCATCCATCATACATAGCAGCTCACATCCTGTAACCATTTGAAACATAGACTCCATGTTTGGGAGTGGGTATTTATCCTTAAGAGAGGAATACATTCAAGTTTCAAAAGTCTACACAAAGCCTTATGTCTCCATTTTTATTTCTGAAAGGTAATAGAGACCCAAGATGAATGTATGATAGGCTTGATGATACCTTCCCTAAACTTCATAAGTTCCTCATACATTTTAGGTTCTTGTATAAGAGAAAATTTACACCCCATGTGCAAATCCCCTTTTTTCCTTTTTCCACTTTAGAAAACCAAGTTTAGAGGCTTAATTCCACCGAAGCCCACTACTTGCATCACACTTGGTGCCTATTTTGAGTGTCGGTGGAGGCATTTCTATCGGGGAAACCCACATGACACACGAAAGTTCACATGATGCGCTTACATCCCTAACAGATTCCCATGTCTAAAGCCTGTTGAGGCATTACACTTCCCATTGGGGGTCGATTTGTAATGCCCTCCTTGGCTGACCGATTTGAATATGGCTGTCTCTCTTCATATTCACTCCTTGAACAAGCATTTCATCTCTTCAAATCTTCTCCATCTTCTACACCTCTCCCAAGCATTGAGCTCATGGTCTAACTCTCGAGCCCTCTCTCAACCCTCCAAACACTTTACACTTCATAGCAGCAACATCAATACTCCACCACTTCAATACAGAAAGTGTGGAACAAAACACCATTGCAGCAAAGGCTTGAGTTCCTCTCATT
This sequence comes from Sequoia sempervirens, assembly GCA_007258455.2. Classification (NCBI taxonomy): domain Eukaryota; kingdom Viridiplantae; phylum Streptophyta; class Pinopsida; order Cupressales; family Cupressaceae; genus Sequoia; species Sequoia sempervirens. The sequence continues at coordinate 70,723 of VDFB02267901.1, forward strand.
TTCTCCCCCATTATCCTTGAGTGCTCATGGTGGATGTGGTAAGCTTTCACTCTCCTCTATTACTTGGTTTAGTAGCATAACATTATTTGTAGTTCTTTAAGTGCTCTTTACTTCATTTCTACTTTTCTCTCTATCTATCTGGCTGTCTGTGGAGGTGAGAACACCAAAATGGGGTCTGATTAAGGTAGGCCCCTATACAACCACCCAATAATTTCTCTTTCCCTCTTGTGTGCAAGTATTGAAGACACTCACAAGCTGGAAGCTTCATCACTCACATGGTCATAAGTATTTCCTTTCTCCTCCTCATCTTTATCATTTACTCTTTACTTTATCTTAGTTCTACCACTTTCTGTTATTTTACTATATTCTATGGTTTTTATCATTCGAAGTAGGATTGGTTATTTAGACATTTTTTTGTGATAAACTCATTCTTTGTTCCATAGGAGATGCTAGCGCATTGCATTGTCATCCGTTTTCTACATTGACATCCTCTGGCTGAGAGCTTTTCAGTCTGTCCAAAAAATCTTTGTGACTTGCTCTTTCAGATTCTAAAACTCTCACCACTATTCCATTGAGGTAGTATAAGGAAGTTCGCCTCGTGAGGCTCTCTGAAGGAAGAGAACTCATGAGTAGCGAATCCCCCTATATTACAGTTCTAAGGTAGGATTTATGGGTCTTTTTTTTTGTCTGAAAGGCTTTGCATATGGTTTCAATGGGATCTCATGTTGGAACAAATCTTCTCTATATGCCTTAAGATCATCATAATACCATGCAAAGACGTGCTTATATTTCCTTAATAATGCAATCAACATCTTTTTGATTGTTGGGCTTATCTTTTTCTCAATGTACACCTTTTTTGGTGCCAATTTAGTGCCCAAGTTAATTTATTCAATGTCTTCCCTTTTTTCTAGTGTTTGTTTCATAAGGGATCAATCATTTCCATCAAACACCCTCTCAAGTGCCATAAGTCCTTTAGGAATCTTGTTAGTTCTAAGTTGAACAACTTCCTTACCAAACATAGTTTGCTTGCCATCTACTTCTTCTACAAATGCATTAAAATAAATTTCTTAGGCTTCATACTGATCAATGCAATGCAAGAATTTAATCAAATTAGTGCCATCATTAAAAAATTACCAACTATTGTTATCTAGGATTGCAGGTCTTGTTTTGAGCTCAACTTGCAAAATTCCTACTAGAGTGACATCATCTCTCTTCAAAGCTACATTCGCCAAAAAGTCTTCCATTAAATTCTTGGACCTATCTATCCATTCAATAGATAAAGCATCAAACAATTCAATGGTGTCCCATACAACATTTTTGTACTACTTTAGCCTTTTATTTTTTGTAGAATACTTTGATCTCTCTTGCGAAATAACCAACTCAGAATCACCAAAAGCAATCAATAGTTTATTTTTTTGCTTGGAATCCATGTTCAATCTAATCAGTAGGGCCTCATACTCTACTATGTTATTCATGCATTCAATTTTTAACAAGAATGGATATTTGAATGTTGTGCACTCAGTTGAAATGAAAACCACTCCTGCTCCATTACCTTCTTTACTGCATGCTCCATCAAAATACATTCTCCATACACCATGCTCATTCTTGGAGACATCCCTATCAATTGGATTAGTGTTCAATAGTTCAGGTTGTGAATGTTCCATTCTAAAGCTTCCTAAGACCACATCATAGAAGAAATTAATTTGATTTTGATCAACATATTCCACAATTTGGTTCACTCTTAGTTCTCTATAAAATTTAACCTCTTCATCGTTTATTGGTATTGTGGCATAGGATAAGACAAATTGCACATTTCCTCCCATTGTAGTAGTCCATTGTCTTGACAAGAGCATCCCAAAATGAGGGGGTGTGTCTATTACAGTTATGTCAATTATGTATACTGCTTGTTGATAAGTAGCTAACTTCACTTCTACATCCTTCATGATTCCTACCACTGGGATAGGCCTACTATCCATAGCATAACATTTACCACTAGTAGTGTCCACGCACATTCCAAGTTGTTTCATGACCCCTACTGGCATGATGTTAATAGAAGCTCCTAAATCAATCATGCAATTTCTTACCAATTTTTGTTTATGAGCAATGTGGTAAAAAATGGATCGACATGTCAAGGATTAATCAATTTATCACCAAGAAAAACCTCAGGGACTTTTATATCTCCCTTCCTACCATTACTATTTTTGGTGGTTTCTTTGTTTTAAAAGTTTGTGTTTTTATTGGTTTCATTGGATATTAGTTGAATAGCATTGTCTCTATATTCTTTTATCTTCATCATTTCCAATAGTGGCATAGACATCTTCACCTGAGACACTGCTTGTGTGAAATTAAATGAAGAGGTGTTTTACGTTCTGGCTATCATCCTTTGTTCCAGTGGATCTCCTTTATTTTATTCTTTCTCCTTTTTATTTGTTTCATTATATTTCTACTTGTTTTTGTATAAATCCTTGTCTTCTTCTTTGGGAACACGCCTTTGCTCATTCTTATTAAGTTCCTTATTCTAGACCTTCTTTGGTTTTTCCTGCATTATTTATTTATCTTTCACAAACAATCCTCTTGGAATGCCTTCATCTACATTTATCATTTTTTTTATTATCCTATAGTTGCTTTTTGCTTGCTCTACTGCAATAATGGTTAATTATTTGATCTCTTCCTTAGTTGGCCTCCTCAATTTATACTTACTTGACTTAGGTGGTGTATAAGGAGGATATGGTTCATCATTTCTTTCATTATCCTAATCAGAGAAGACCTGTTGTTCTGCCATGTGAATATTGTACCTCTGGTTGTTTACATCATACTCATAGCCTTCATCTCCTAAAGATGAATATTCTTGTTCGACTAGATGAAGGGTATGTGAAGTTAGATATATTGTATGATCTTCTTCTTCATTTTCATATGGTATTTCTTCTTCTTGTACTGATTATGCTACAACACAATGATCTAGGGAATGAGGAAACTTGCAAACTTGACATCAAGGGTTGTTATTGACCATGTAGGTGCATATCATGTAATCTTGGTCTTTCATTTCTATATTGGTTCTCCTGCTTATTCTAGGTATTGTTAGAGTTTTGGGAAACTCTAAGGTTGTCCCTTTTTCCAGTCATCCCCACAACCTTTCTATTATTCTCAATGGTTAATGTTGTTTTTTGTGCTTTAGCTAAACTTCTAGGGCATCTATTCCTAAGTTCATACCCTATTTTTGGATCAAAGGCCTTTAGATAAATACTTAAGGCTATCAGATCGATCAGTTTGGATCCATGTGGTATTTTATTGTATAGTTTGGAGAACCTCTGATTGAAATCATAAACTAACTCTTTTGTATTTTTGAATACTTATCAATTCATGAAGGGTGAATTTAGGGGCACATTGATTCCCATATTGTTCTGGAAATTTATTTTGAAATTATGATATAGAATCAATTGAAGCATCAAGTAGACTATTGAACCAATCTCTTGCTTCTTCAGTTATGGACATCATGAATAATCTCATATTTACATCCTCATATTCCATACCAATATCTTGTATAAAGGTATTAAAATTTCTAATATGTTCTTCAGTTGATATCACATTATTCCTAGTGAATTTGGGAACCATATTTCTCCAATTGTTTTCAATTGGGTATGGATATAATTGGTGTCCTGTTAAATCAAATTTCCTACATGTGTTCATAAGGTTTTGTGGATACAGATTCAAAGGTGGTGGATTAGGGTAGTATCAGTATCCATATTGAGGCTGATGATAGGCATTTGGTTGGATGTGTTGTTGAGGGTATACATTCTGATGTGGCACACGCTCTTGATGTTGTGGGGCACAATGTTGGCTTGGTGGTGTATAGTGTTGGGGAATATTGCTAGCATTTGGAGGTTGGGACCTTTTTGGTGGAACACTATGCTAAGTGCATTGTCTTGGGTTACCAATGGTATTATAAGGTAATTTTGAAGTACCTGGAGCACCAGTATTCTAAGATACCCCATGTGAATTGAGATTACCACCTTGTTTATGTGGAGGGATATATTTTGATGGCTTTGGTTCCTAGATGATTAATTGTGCCAATTTTTTATCAAGTTCTTGTCTTTATTGTATCATTTGTTGTCTCATTCTAAGTTGTATTTTCCATTATACATGCAGTTCAATCTCTTGGTTAGTCATACTATCAAATTCAATGGCAGTATGATCAACAGACCCTTCCTGGTTTTCTTCTCATTATAGTGATGACAATCCCCTATCATATTCCTCTTTTCTTTGTTTTCTTTCTTCTTCCACTCGTTCCTCAAGCTCATTTTCCTTTTGAGGGTTTGATCTATAATTGAGGATATTACCATTTATATTGATTCTTTCAGTTGGTGTTGAGGGATTTCCACCATCAGGGTGAGGTGGAGAGTTAAATGTTGTGAAATTTCTGCTCTGATGTGTTCACACTATCTTCTGGCTATTTGGATACCATTTCACCCTTATTGGTGTTATTTTTTTCATGAAGAGATCCATGCTTATTTTTCCACCTAATAGTGTTCTTCTTAGGAGTCTCCTGGTGCAAATATCTTCTTTCATTCATGTTGGACAATATAAAATATCTTTGGTGTCTATTGCCTATCCTTTCTGATCTGATACGTACTTTATCAATCATCAAAATCCTTTAGAGTGACCACCTACTTTTCATAAGTAGGAAAATGATTGTGTTTCTTCCCAGTAGAATCTTCACCCTTTTATGATGTTTTGGAATGACTCTATGGTGGAAGGCTAAGGTTCATAATTGGCTTAATCCCTAGCAGAGTTTCCAATTCGTTGGGTCTCAAAAATGTAGGTTACAAATCCTAAGAGGATGCCAGGTTCTATGATCAGACTTGCAATGTTCTTGAACCAACGAATGGATTTAATTTATATGGTTGATGAATCCCTGTACTTTAGGCTCTACTAAACCTAGGTGGGTGGACCTTGATAGCTAAATCAGATCTAAGGGTTGTGTGACTCAATTGGAATTAAGGATCTATCCATAGTGGCATAAAGTATGGAATAGATGAAGGCTTGTTAACTACTACTCCTAATGTGATGATTTGAAATTTAGAATATGAAAGTGGATAAGAAAGGTATAATGAAATGTGAAGTGGACCAATGCCTTATTGGGTAAGTAGAGTCAATGAAGTTTTATGATAAGTGACTAGTATTGGTTACATTTCTAATTGTTTGGCACTTATGTTTGTTTATACCTTGTATAAACGTGCAAGAATGTGACTAGAAAACTCTAGTTATTAATACAATTGATCCTATCAGGTTACTGTGACTTATTTAAAAGGATTTAATCCTTCTTTGAAGCAACCAATTAAAAAGAATCACACAATGAGAGCAAATGTGTATTGAAAAATGAAGTAAATCCTCAATTTGAATAAGAAGATAATATCGAGTTGGAGACATTATGGAAGTCTTATCAATTGCAGGGCTCTTCTTATTGATCCAAACATTACTTCCAAGTTACTACAATCAATTAAAAGGATTTCAATTCTTTGATAGAAACCAATTAACTTGATTAAACAATAACAACAAATGTGTCTGATGAAACTGAATGCCAACTTGGATACACAAGTTCAAATAACAGAGAAATAATAATGTGGGCATAGCTAGATAATTGTTAAAATCAATAAACAATAGACACCAATATGAAGTCGCACATAATTAAAGATCTTTTATTAATTTCTTCCAAAATTTATGCATGCATCATGGTCCTTTACAATACAATCTACATGATATATATTATGAAAGTCTCTTCTTTTGTATATTTCTCTCTTCTCTCTTTTCTCACTCCTCTTTTTCAATCATCACATGTTCAACTTATATAGCAATATCTTGAAGAGGGTATACCTCTTCGTAAGTGTCTTTTGGGACATTAACAACACATAAAATATTAATAGTAAGCTCTAATGAGCCACAAATAAACTTGTGTAACATTATCTAGGTACTCCTAAGTCAAGTATGTATCAACATCATGCACAACATTCCTTTTTGCAATATCCATAATAATCATCTTTTCTAAATGCTCACATGCCTCTTCTAGTGTTGAATCTTCATCCTTAGCTACTTATAAGGCTCCCTGCAGTATTAGTGGACACTCTTTTATCCATTCATTCTAACTTTTCAGTTCTCCATTATCACTGAACAATGCAGGAAAACCTTCTTTTGAAGCATCAATAAACTCATTGGCATCTACTTGAAGTGCCTCGTAGTAGTCTTTATGCTTCCTTATCAGGTCTTCAACAACTATAATTGCCCCAGTTTCAAAAGTGTTTTTGTTTTTACACTAGCTACTTTCACCTGGTTGCTTCTTGGTTTTTGTTTTTGTAGAACTTTCCATCTTATTTCTATACAAGATGGCAGAATTAAATTAAAATCTATCAATTTGTAGGGATATTTTGTATGCTTACTTTTATGTTTTAGGGTGCACTAAACTCCTTTACTTTCGCTCAATCTCTCGTCCTTCTTCACTACAACTTCTAAAAATTCTTTTGGTTCAATCTCTTTTCAATTAGAAATGTTCATATGAGGTTCGTTCATGTTGCCATTAATGTCCACCACTAGAAATGAATGCAACAGGTTTTTCAAAATTTGAAATGTTAGAGCGATACAACAATATTGCACAAGTGGAACTCCTCTAGTCTCAGGCCGATCCATGTGATTTATTTGGCACCATCTTTTGTTTATATGTTCATAAGTGATCACCAAGACTAACTAAATGTCCTTTTGATATGAAGGGTATGTGTAGGATCATCATAGAAAAAATAGGCCCTTAAGTGGCAAAAAATTCAAAAAAATTAGAGTTAGGAAACTTGACGTAAAAAATTTGAATAAGTTATCTATATTATTCCAAAATATGTAAGAATAGAGTTTGTAGAAAATTGAATGTAGTTTCTAAACTACTAGGTTTATTTTTTTTAAATCAAAATCTATTTGGTGAAAAATTGAAATTTCAATGCAGGAGTACTTAAATTTCAAGGAAAAAGTAAGAAGTAGGTGTCTATCTGACCACCCTAACCACAATAAAATGATAATATTTTTTTATAATATTTTAGATATAAGTAGAGGACTCATGTCTCAATGTGATACATATTTTTTTGTAATTTATTTCCAAGTAAATAATTAATTATTATTTTTTATTACAACTTTAAAAAAAATAAAAACTTGTGCATCTAACCACCTTAACTTGGTGAGGACTTCATGAAATTCATCTATTTTTTTTAATCCTATAGTATATCAAGCATAGAATGTGACACATGTTTTCGATTCAAAAAATGTAATATTGTTTTGAAATCTATAGATGTTTTTCAATCAGGCTATTAATCAGGACTTTAGTCAAAATTCAAATAGAAAATGAATAATAATTATTTATTAAATTCAAAGTAAAGAATAATTTATAATATTTTTGGAAAGCTGAGAATATCCTTTAAAAACCCTTTTCATTTCATTAATTTTGGGTTAAAAAGAAGTTGTCAGCCACATACCCTACAAGTACCCATCATATCGCCACTTTTTGGATCATCATGATCCTGCACATACAAAGAAGTGTCCCTTTAGTTCTCTTATTTAGTTGGGAAGACAACTCAATATTCTCACTAATATTGTACAACTACCTTTTTTCTTTCTTTTCAATTCCTAATGTTTCAGGGAGAACATTATGAAGTCTACCCAATATTAGGGTGGTTTGGACCATTAGAAATTCTTTTAAGCATCGCCCGGTGTCTTTCAGAAAAATAGTGGTCATTCCATATTATCATCCGGCTAACATGTATCATCACTAAGAGAATAAAATTCCTTTCTGATATACTTGGTCTCCCTAATATGTTTCCTCTACTGCTTTGCTTGTTGGGATAAGTTCGTGGGACTTTCCTCGAAAAAATTTCTGGTTTCCTTCATTGGAGTAACCCACATAGTCGGAGAGATTCGAGGAACCCACTCTGATCATACATCTCTTTGATACAATTGTTCTCTTGTTTTATCAGTGAAAGTATGTATTTTTAACCCTAATAAGGTCTCCATCAGTATGACACATGAGCTCGATGTGATTTGAAAATTCCCCTCCAACTAGTTTGCTTTTGCTGATAAGTTTTTCATCGGTGAAATGTTATGCATTGTCTTCCCGATTATGCACGCATGTTATGTTTGGGGTCTTTGTTAATTGTAACTTTATTCACCTCTTCCCCATATGTAGAAAATATTCAAATAAAGGGCTATGACTTTCTGATAAAAAAGACATGCACATGATCTTCCCGATAAGGATCAATTGCTCTTAAATTTTTTGCTCAACTATGATTAGGGAAACACTTATATGCCAAAGGCCATATTCATGGATTCATTAGTTAACATGGGTCATGAATTTTTGCAATTTATGAAATCAAATGTAACAAATAGTGAATGGGATTTTTATTCCTAACAGAATGTACACATCCAATACACTCAAACAACCTTTCACACACTGTTACTCAAGAAACCAACTTTTGAAGCACCAAACCACAAAAAAATTTAAATGTAGGTAGATATGATCATTATCAACACACTTCAAAAATTGCAAGACCAAAAACCAAACTACAGAGAAATGTGGAGAAAAACCGTTTCTCCTAGACACCATTGCAACATACAGTTCACATACTGGTGAACACAACTCTCTTTACACAGTGATCCAAACCAAGAAATTTTGAATATTGATCCTCTAAACACCTCTGACCAACATATTTTAACCACACAATCAAATCTTCAATAAAGAAGAAATGCGAAGAAAAACTAGAACACCATGATGTAACACATGATTTCCTCTTTTATTTAAATTTTCTCAAAAGTACTTGAAAACCAGGCACTAGAGACATATACTCATCATATTTAACACCTCCATATCATCACTAAACCAATAAAATACACCAATAGAATCTTATAAAAGAAACACTAGAGGTTGACACCAGTAGCATTTACTAATGACAACATAATGCAACTAATCAAAGCATCAACACAACCAGTCATCAATTGTGACAACACAAACATAAGCCTGCAACAATCTCTCCCAAACTTGTTGACATAAAACTTGTTGAAATCAATGACAACACCAACTACTCATAATTGAAACAATCTCCCCCTTTGTCATTGATGGAAACACGTGATGTGAAAAACCATCAACAAAAAAAAAAATCTAATTATCAACATAATGCTCCATACCAACTCTTTCTCTTTCTTTTTCTCTTAGCTACACTATTCTCTCCCCCTTTCTCAACTAAACTTTTTCAAAAAAAATTCCCTCTCTTTTCTAACTGGACATTTTTCTCATTACTTTTCTCTCCCCCTTTTATATCAATGGTGAAAGGAAACACATATGCATTTCTTGCCTCTTTGACATTGAACATTACTAGTCTAGATACCCCCCCTAGGAGTGCACACCAAAATTTACCATCTAGCAACCACTACACATATCATTTGACATATATGACAAAGGAAAACACCAACCTGCATCAACACTTACTCCCCCTAATTGCAACAACCAACAAATCCAATACTTACTCCCCCTGAGAGGTAGCCTCTAACATCATTCTAGAACAAAGAATGAATATTGAAATCCATTGGACTGATCCATATCCTTATGCATTTAGTTCAAGGAAGGAAGGGTAATAACCCCTAACTTCTCCCAGAGATACTCAAAAGTATCCTTAGGAAGAGCCTTAGTGAATATATTAGCAACTTGACTATTTGTAGCGCATACTCAAGCTTCACCTCATTCTCTACAACCTTTCCTCTCAAAAAGTGATACTATATTGAGATATTTTTTTTCCTTGAGTGCATCATTGAATTGTTTGAAGTGTTAATAGCACTTGTATTATCACAAAATATTTAGATTGGTTCATCATATACAACTCTAATATCCATCAAGGTTTACCTCATCCACAATATCTATGTGTAGCAAGATGCTTCTATAATGTATTTTACCTCTACAATAGATAAAGATACTAAATCTTGCTTCTTGTTCAACCAAAACACTAATCTACATCCAAGAAAGAATGCACCACCACTTGTACTTTTCTTATCATCAACACATCCTGCTCAATCTTCATTTGTATAAGTATTTAGAGAAAAAATAGTATCCTTTGGATACCACAAACCATGTTCCGGAGTTCCCTTCAAGTATATAAATATCCTCTTTACTACTACAACATATGACTCTCTAGGATCTTCTTGAAATCTAGCCACAAGACCAACTATATGCATGATATCTAGTCTAGTAGTAGTCAGATATAGCAGTCCTCTAATCATTGATTTTTACTTGCTCTAATCTGCCTTAGGAGATTCATCATTCTTACTTAGCTTGCAACCAATAACCATAGGGGTACATGCTAGTTTAGAATCTTTCATTCAAAACTTTTCAACATATTTTTAACATACTTTGAATGTGAAATAAATATACCTTTCTTTGTTTGATTTATTTATAGCTGAGGAAGAAATTCATCTCCCCAAACATAGACATCTCAAACTCTTTCTACATCTCTTTTATAAATTTCTTACATATAGCTTCATTTCCAACAAATATTATATCATCAAAATACACAACCACAATCAAAATTTGATATTTTTCAACTTTGAAATAATGATTAAACTATCTACAATACCTTTATTGAATCATTGTATCAAGTACTTATCCAACCTTGCATACCAAGCTCTAGGAGCTTGCTTCAATCCATCCAATTCCTTCTTCAATTTCTACACCATATTAGGTCTTTCTTATAACTAAAATCCTTTCAATTGCTCAATGTATACCTCTTCTTCCAACTCACCATTCAAGAAAGTAGACTTCACATCCATCTAATAAAACTTGAAAGAAATATGTGTTACAAAAGCCAAAAATATTCTGCTAGCTTCTATTCTTTCTATTGGAGTGAATGTATCCTTAAAATATATTCCTTCTACTTGTGAGTAACCCTTTTTCATGCTTAGTTTGGGAATGAATAATTAATGATAAAATGGACTTAATTGTGCCTTATTTAGGGTGTTGTAATTTTTTTTCTTACACTTTCACACTAATCTAGGGCTTTATTAATTAATTGAGGTTAATTAGAGCTTAATTGACCCCTTAAATTAAAATCCAAGCCTTATTTATTATATTTTCGATGGATAGATCCTGACACTCATTAATAATGTTGCATAACATTTGATTTGGCAAGGTTTGAGTCCTAGGATAGTGACCTGGGACCCATTCACCTCCTAGAAAATGGGTCCCCACTATTTCCTAGGACCCCCTTTTTACATATTATTTCACCTCCTCGAAACTTTGTCCTAGAAAACTGTGCTAGGACCCATTCGCCCAAGGTGGCAAATGGGTCCTCCTTACTAAGGATACCCATTTTTAAACTTATTTGTGGTGAGATTTTAGTAATTTTGAATCCTATATTTGATGTCAACTTGTGTTATTTGAATTTTGGGATTAAATCTTAAGTTTAGTATAAATATAAGGTTAATTCACATAGTTTCACCTAAGACTTTCAAGAGAGCATTCCTAATAGCAAGTTTATGATCAAGAAAGTTTACAAGAGAATTTCAAAGACATCCAAGGGTATATTATTGAAGTTTTTGATTGTAGCAATTCAAAGATCATATCATCATGTCAAAGGCATAGTGCATCAAGCATGTCAAGTTGAGCTAATGTTGTTGATGTAGCATTTAAGATACAATTCAAGATCAAGATCTACATTCTACATTGCCACTTCATGTTATATTGTTGATTTACATTCCAAGACATCATCCAAGGTATCATTATTTCATGCTTCATGTTTCATGTTCAGTTTTATTATTTCATCACAAGGTTCAATTACGTAAACGGGGTTTGACCAATGCAAAACCCTATTCTCTAACAATCAACAATTTTTTCCTCTCTCCTGATGTGTGATTGCAAGTCTTAGGTTTAAACTCAAGTGGAGAACAAGATTGGAGAAAAGTTAACAAAATTAAAAAGTTGCAAAAGTTGTCATCTATCTCAGATCACGAAAAAAAACCTACATAATTGATTTTAGATTTCCAAGAGCTGATCATCGAGGATTTGGAAGTTGAAAAATTCAAGAACATAACCCATAATCCATTTTCAAAAACCCTAACAAGGACCCATTAGCCCAAGGTGGTGAATGAGTCATTAGTGACCCTCAAAACAATACTTTTTTAGCAAGGTATACATCATTTTAACATCTAAAAACCCTCCTTATTGTTCTTATAATAGTTAGGTTTGGTTTCTGATATTTAATTGCATCATATATTGTGCATAATTATGTGTTTCATAGCAAAAAATAGTGGTTCATCATCTTGTTGATTCATTTTGGTGAACCCTATTTTTTATATGAAACATAATGGTGACCCAACTTCTTAAAAAAATTAGTTTTTTTTTTTAATTTTTGAGTCTTTCTTCTCATTTTAGGTTAGATCTTGTATTCATTTGCATTAATTTTCATTGAATTAGATATCATTTAGGGTGTCTTAGTTTACATTAAATTTTTCATCTCATCTAGGGTTTTATTATTGCATTGTTTTGCATTCTTTGAATCTGAAAAATACAAGAAAAAATCAATCATCTTGCATATCATTTAGATCACATAAATTTTCATTTGAAAATAAAATAAAAATTACATATCAAACTATTTATTTTCATTCATCATTTTATCACCTTTTCAACTTGCATTTCATAATACATTTATATAAATCTGAAACTAAAAGTTAATGTTACAAACCTGAATCTGAAACTCATTGAAAAAAGCTAAACAATTAGTAAAAAATAGTTCAAAAACCCAAATCTAGGACCCAGTTTCCCAAAGTGGTGAATGAGTCTGTGATCAAGTGTTGATCTAATTTTTTTTAAATCTGAAACCTTTGTTTTATGCTTCTATTCGCTGTTATTACATCTCTATTTCAGTTTTCTAATTTTTTGTTTCATTAATTTCATTAAATCTAGCTTAATTTTCTTTATTTAGTGCATTTTCAAAATTAAAAATTGCATTTACAACATTTAATCTTTAGGTTATAGCATGGTGTAATAAGTTCATTAACTTGTTTAGAATCTAAAAAATTGCATAATTTAATTCTAGGTCATTGCATTGTCTCCTTCCATTTTGGGTTTGCACACTAAGTTTGTAAAATTGTATGAGATTTACAACTTGGTGTCCTATTAGCAATACTATTGTAAGATGTAGTTCGAGGCTCATGTCATCCCACAATATCTCACTCATTGTGGATCTTGGGTTTTCTAGCTCTCTTCCTAATAGTGTTGATAATCAACCCTATATGGATCCTAATATGCATACTTCATTTCCCAGGACTTCCATGCCTACAAACAATGTGCTTAATGTTAACAAAACCATACCTACCATCACTAGTTCTACTCAAGCTTTGGGGTGCACTTAAATCCAAGGTGGAACTTCAATCCCTTCTACAATACCCATTTCCATTCCTACATAAACTAGTACTCAACCTACTAGGAGTGTGAACACTTCCTTAGATATGTCCACGGGGAATCCTTCTAGCATTGTGAACTCAAATCCACTATCTCCTGAACCATCCTCCTTCACAAACTTACAATTCACTTTCCCTCCACATACACACCCTACTCCACCTTATTTCCCTCCACCTTACAATAACAATAATGCTCTCCTTAACACACTTCTAAAAAGCATGGCATCCCTTCAACAAAATGTTGCAACCTTAAATCAAAACAATAATGGTCAACCTTTGCAGGACATTCAAACCAATCCCTTATCCTTGGAGATATTGAAAACACAAATTCCACAAGGTATAGAAGTTCCCCAATTTGATAAATATGGTGGGAAAGGAGATCCTATTAGCCATCTTTTTGATTTTACAATCTTGTGTAGTTATTTCATATTTGAAGATAAACCTTTGGCTAAGCTATTCCCTAGGTCCTTAAAGGATACTACTTTAGAGTGGTTCTCTTCTTTACTGAACAATTCAATTGGTTCATTCAATAAAATTGTTGATTCCTTTTATAACCACTTCCATATTCACATGGGTCCCAAGATGACCCTCATTGATTTAATGACATGCAAACAAAAGGATGTTGATAAAGTGACCAATTTCATAGCAAGATACCAAATAGTTTATTCAAGATCCCAAGACCCATGGAGGATAAACATTATTTCTACAATTTCATTAGGATAAACATCAACAAGGTGTATAAATTGACTATCAACCTCAATGGTGAGCCAATCAGACTTGGATTTATATCCATTTGAGGATAGGAATATTTTGAAAATAATTGTGATTGATTATCCTAATTAAACTAAATAACCTAATGCAATGAATGTAATTATCCAATAATTTATGAATAGAAACAGTCAAGTTCTGATAGATCTAGAAGGTGCATATGACTGTGTAGCTTCCCAAAAACTTTGGTTTTGTTAGGCGTACAAGGATAGGGTCACCATATGGCTATTGAGTCCTTGTAGGGGTGTCTTGCTCAAATTTTGATGCCCTCTGATGTTAGAATTGAGCTTATATTTTATGTCTATCCCATAGTTGAAATGTCATAAATAAATCCTTTAGGTGAGTTTCTGTGTCTTGACAAGAATGGTGACAATAAATGCAATAATTCAAAATGGATCTTCAAGATCTCTTCAATCCACTTCAAACCCACAACCTACACATTCACAAAGAGGGAAAATGTCATGCCATATAGGGGCTTTCCTCATTCAAACCTCATGTTATAATTTCCACTTCCACAATGGAAATCTCAGTGATAAAACCTTTAATAGAAAGGAAGGAAATGATGAATGAACACAATGTTGCAATTCACCACCCTTCAATGGCTTCCTTGAAGGATTGAAGACATACACATCTCTTCAAAGGTCTTGGATCTTGCTTGCTTAATTTTCTTGAATGTTTGAATACTTGAATTCTTGGATACATGCAACAATGTTAGCCTTCACATATCATGAACATGAACACACATAAACTTTGACATGATGTTTGATCTTGAATTGCTATAATAATACTTTGATATTTTTCTCTTGATAATAGTATTTTCTCTTGAATGTGTGTTATTTCTCCTTAGATTTCAAATGATAAAATGACTAGGTATTTATACCTGTGTTTATCCAATTTATGAGAAATTAGATTCCAAAAACTAACACTTCATATTTGAATTTTGGATATTAAAATATCACCAATAAAATATTTGAATTTGGGTCCTAGCTAAGGAGGGGGGCCCAAACATCCAAGACACACTTGATCCAAAGTGATTTAATGATTGAATTTGTATTTGTTTAACCTTCATAAAACTATAAACATAAGGCTTTGGAATGCATAATTTGGAAAATTAGAAGCTTAATCAAGTCCAATAAATTAGGGGCCAAAAGATAATGTGAAATTATAAAGGTATACAATCTTCTATGCTACATCAATAGATGTCACTATGCTTTCACTATCTTTGGAGTATTATACATTCTTCATTATACATATTTAGCACCAATGACAACACACATTGACAACAAATCTAGCCTCACAAATAAGGAATATAAAAAGGGAATTTACAATATGAAGTAGACACCAACCTACCAAAGATTCCAATCACCAATTTTATTTGTAGGCAGAAAACTATTGGATACACCAATCCTCAATACAAATATCTACTCACATTAACTCAATAAGTAGATCACCAGTCTTATCATATTACAAAGATAAAGCTTGCAGATCTTCAATGTTGATTACACAACTTACACAAGATCTGAACTTGCTTCAGACACTCTCCTGCACTCCTTATGATCTTCTGATGATGGAAAACAATGATTGGGATGCAACTCACATTGAATAACACTAACTCACACAAATTCTCTCACACTTGAATACTTGTATATTCACTCACCACCTTCTCTTCTCTTGTTCTCACTCTTCTCATGTGAAGTGAGATCTAAATTATATACAAGACATTAAGTTAAAATAAATTCATGTTGTCGAGGGATCTATAATTAACTAGGACAACATAAGGTGAACCTAAATTCAAATTACATGAAACGTGTAATAGGTCATTCCCAAAACACATTTATTTCTGCCCTAGCCTTGAAGCTATTCATCTTCTTCCTTAAATTGTGAGACATAAGAGGACTTAATTTATTAAATCCAAATACATATTGGATAACATCATTACAATTTGGGAAGGGCATGAAATAGGCTTGGTGATTTCATCAATAATTTATTTTCATCAAAATTAACTTTTCTAAGGCTTGTGATCATATTGAGTGGCCCTTTATCTTGGTAATGCTACAACCCTTAGGATTTAAACCTTAATTAATTCAATCTATGAGTATACTTTTTATTAATGTCATAACCTAGCTTACTATCAATGGTCAAAAATATATTCCATTTGGGCTCTTTTGATCTATTCAAATAGGTTGCACTTGAGCTCCAACTTTGTATGTGCTTAAGTTATCAAAGAATTTGGGTAGCTCTTGGATCATTCTACCTTTCAAATATGCTTAAAGGTATTTATTTACCTAACTATTCAACTTATCTCATAGGAAATTTTATTGGCGATTATGTTCTAATTCTTTTGGAAGAGGAAATTAACATAAAGAAAGCTCTTTAGTGTGGACATTTTCTACAAGGCCTCAAATTTTTCCATTCAATGGAAAAATAATTTTTTTCTATACAAGCAATCCTTCATAATCCTTCTTGGCTTAATTATTTTGGATGGAAGTGGATTGAATATGGTAAAACTTTTAGGTTTTTGGGCATCCATTTTTCCTTTTAGATATCTTTGAAATTTTTGTGACAAGTTGTTCTTCTCATAAATGAAAAAATGGCTTATTGGGTCACCAAACCTCTATGTTTGGTTGAGAGATTCTAGATTTGTTCTAATAATATTCTTGCAACCTCTCATGTATACTACTCCTATTATGGGTTCCCTCCAAATCTTCTATTTGAAATTAGAGAAGATTCTTCATGATATTCTTTAGTCTTCTCCAAATAATCATTGAGGTTTCCATCAAGTGGCTTGAGAGTTTTATCGTCTTTATATTGAATCAAGAAGGTTGGGATTATTCCCCATTCTATGCCAAGGCTTGGCCATTTATACTAAGTGAATCATTTGTGCTTTTAAGGGTAACAAAGCTTGAACATTTTTAGTCTGCCATTGCATATCTTCTAGTCATTCAATTGGCTGAATAGCTTGAAAAGGGATTGACATTCATACCCCTTTTAGTATGAATGATGATTTTTATATTTAAGGGACCTATGTGATAAAAAGTAATTGGTGGTCTTGAAAATTCATGAAGCCTTGGCTTCTTTAGAATGATTTAAATTTGTGTACAAGGCTTCCCATACACTAGAAAAATATTTAGTGGTCTCCTACTTTTTAGTGTTAGAATCATCCTCTTGCAAAGACTCATTGGGTTTGTGCTCTAATATTTTTCAAAAAGGGGATTAAAACACCCCTAAATATCTTCTCTAAATCAACAAATAACCTCTTTTCCTTGGAATGAAGTGAAAGTTCAATTTCATCTCTCTAGTTAGGATCAAGAAAAATTTAACACAATTATAGAAGCCATCTTAGTTTATATGGTTCACAAAATTGAATTTAGATCATGTAAACGTTGGTGGAAAGAATTGAAATGGTATTCAAACATTGCTTTCCAAAATTATATGCTTCAGCAATGATCCAGGTGGATCCAGAACACCTTAAAAATCCACAGTCTCAGAATCATATGGAACCAACTCCATCGCATAGGGTTCGCCTACACAATCCCAGCGCAACTTGAATCACATCAAAAGGAGATTGTATGCCCGAGATATGCTTGGTTAAAGTTTGGTCAACATGAGGTCAAAGCTTGTCAACCAGAAAAAATAATTATCATGGAACATTTCTATACAAGTTCCATTGTGTAGATCTAATCGAGAGCTTTCTGGTGCATTTTGAATGAACCAAATCTGAGTCCTTTGAAGGATGAACTTCATTATCAACCTGCGTCTGATCTTCCTATCTTCCATCTCATTCTCCTTCTATCTCCTATCTTACATTCTCTCTAATTTCATTTCAGTTTATTTTTCAATTCAGTATTTGATTTCTAATTACAACATTCTAGTAATTAGTAATTTCATCAATTTATGTAAAAGTGAACCTAGTCTGTAATTTGAACTATTAAACAACATAGTCACACAATTATATCTGGATCATGAATAATTGTAGTTAAGGTTAAATACATTTGAATTTGTAAACCTCTAATTATAGATCAAACAAGGGTATCAATAGCTTTCCCCTCATATTCCCATGGTGCCCACTTTGAATCAATGGTGACATTTGTAGTCACTAGTGTTAATCTAGCAACACAAGTTCCACACTATATGAATAGCAATTTTGGAGCCTAAATTGGCTTGCTTTTTCTAATATCTTCTATTTCAAGGCCTCCCCATTGATTCCAAATTATCTTGTTTTTTCATTCTTCATCCTCGACATTATTTTGTTAGATGTTAAGAGTCTTTCAAAACATCTCTTATGGTTTTATCCTAGAGCTCAAGATGTTTGGTCCTAGATACATGACTTCTCCAACCTATTTAGATGAGCCATTTTCTTGGCATATGGTCTTACTAGTGGATTTTCTTCACATCCCTCACTAATTTATTCAAATCTAACATGCTTTTAAGGTGAAGATTTTGTTTAGCATATGGAAAGATAAACTATTATTTTCTTAAAATATTTTGTTGATCATCATTTTATTTATTTATGGTAAAGCTATAATTTTTTCTAATATGTTATTATAGATTCAAGTGTAAGCTATTAAAATTGCACTTGAGGTGGACCACTTATAGGTATTATTGGATCACTAAGGAAATTTCCCTTATGTTGTGGCTAGAGTTTTGTCGAGTCCCACTACCTCTAGAAGTTGGTCTCCTCATGGGTGTATTGATGGTTGTAGTTAGCCTAGTTATGACCATCGGGAGACTCATTCTCAAACCTATTCCCCTCTTATGAGAAAGGATTGTGCACAACGTTGTTGGTTGCGATTTGGTAGCAAGATCTCTACCTCTCTATTGCCTACTTTTTGAGGATCTTTAGATTGGCTAGACCCCAACAAATTTCTTTGACTAGTTCTTGCCATATGCCTTGCTTGAATGCTTACTAAAAAAATCAAGAAAAATGTTGATAATAATAGTGGATGGGACCTTCCTATGATTATTGTACACCTCACTAATGTATGGAGGAAAACAAAATGACTGGGATCCCCCTCCTTCTACATGTGTCCTAAATTTTATGACATATTTTATGTTTGTTGGTATAATTAAATATTTAAATACACTTTATTAAGTTTACTTGGGTTCTAATAAGGTTTTTTTAGGGTTTTTCATCTTTCTTTATAAAAGAAAGTTATCTCATGTAATTCATAATTCCCAATAATATTATTTGCATCATTTTATGCAAGATTTTCTTGCATGTTTGATTTTCTCCTTGTACAAGGCTAATCTAGGTGTTGCAGGTGATCTTGGTTTTATTGAGTTTATTAGAAACTATAACATGGTATCAGAGCCTTTATCTACAAGCCTCTTCTTGGATCAGGGAGAAATTAGACCAAGAACATTTTCTTGGGCATCTTTGAAGGCTTGTGGGTATCTACAATAGCCAATATTTTTCTTTTCATTTTTTTTTGAGAAAAATGATTTTTGGGTTTTGCTCAAAACCATAAAATACCATCTAGGTATCTACAAAATTTTGCAAATAGTGAGAAAAACTTGTAGAAACAGCTGTCAAAAGAGCCTACGTAGCTATTTTCCCTACACGTGAAGTTAACTTTTTTTACCAAATCACATGTTCTGCTTTTTGGATTCAAAAACCCTTTCTAGGTTTTGTCTGAAGCATCAAAATATTATCTGGGTATTCATTATTTTTTGCATGCAATGAGTAATTTTTTCAAACATCAAATCAAATAGGTCAGGTCTATTGATTGTCGACTGGCACAATTTATCCCTTTTTTTCAAAAAAATCATAACTTTTTCTTCGGTTATTGGATTTTTACGATTCAAGTGGTTTCAAAAAGATGATTTTGTCCTCTACATAGATCTGAGGTCATTTTTTCTCCATGGAGGTAGATGTGAACATTGATCCTTGCATGCAATTTTTTCTTTTTGCATGCTTTATATTTTCATTTTCTCTTTGATTTTTACATGTTTTGCATGTTCTCTTTTTACAATCTTGGGGTATTGTAATAAATGAATTTCAATAAAGTTTCATCAGGGGGTTTCTTGCATAATAATTGAATTAAAGTGTAGTCACATGTGGCATGCACTTTGATCCCATCTTCATATTAATGACAACTCGCATGAGTTGTATTTGGATTCTATAGTTTTTTTTGCCATAATATTGCTCATAACTTGACACATTTTTGTTTGCATCAGTTCAAGTGTTAGATTCAGAGCCTTTGGTTAATGATCCTAAATCGCATCAAATTCCCATTGGGTCACATCTTAGTTTGAGGGTCATTTATCTTATGGCTAATGTTCCAGAATCTTCATGGTACTTGCTAGTATGGATCAATTTGAGTCATAGTTTGGCATCGAGACACACATAGCTTTCAAATTATTTCATAATATCATTCCCTCTTATGGGGGGCATTTTTAATGTATCTATGAGATAGATGGTGTACTTGGGGGGTTTCATGGAGTCCTTCATCTTTCATCACTTTAATACATTCTTTTTTGGGGAAGAGTTTTGTCCCATTGGATTTTGTCCTTATCCCCATTTATGATATTTCTTTTGCATTGCATGTATACATGGATACCTAATATGGCATGGTAATTGAGACTCATTCATGCTTTCATGCGTCCATCCTTACATTATTTGCATGTTTCTTATTCTCCCTAAGTTGCACTTAAGAAGAATTGTTGGTGTAATTAAATATTTAATTGCACTTTATTAAGTTTACTTAGGCCCTAATTAGGTTTTCTTTTTAGGGATTTTCATTAAAAACAAGTTATATCTCATGTAATTCATCATTCCCAATAATATTATTTGCATGTTTTTATGCAAATTTCTCTTCCATGTTTGATTTTTTACTCTTAGAAGGCTAATCTTGATTTTATTGAATTTATTAAAAACTCTAATAATGTTTTGTGTTGTCATGCTCAAAACCAATACTCCATAGAATTTAAGGAAGTGACTTTTTCCATTTGCTTTTTTTTAATATGTGCTAACAATACGTTTTAAATGGTATGCTATTCATTTAAAAAAATGAGGGAGCACATGGAACGACTATACACTCGGATTACAAATTAAGCCTGACAATTACAGAAGTAGAAGCCAGGAAGTTTGGACTTTTTCTCGTCGTCGGGATTGCTTGTTCGAAGGCAGAATTGGTGAGGCACATAGGAATATCGCCAGAAATGGTTTCAGGTTTCTTATATTATAAGTATGTATGATTAGATGGATTGATAATGCCATAATAAATATAAATCTTTGATTGATGAACTTTCTCGTTACTTGAGCCTGTGAGAAAATACCTGCATTTGTTCTACTTGTGTAGGCAGTAAAGGGAGAAAAAAACTTACCACAGTGCGGAAAACACATGGATCTAAATAGGCAACCTACACAATCTACAATCCATCTTCAATAATCATTGCAAAACAGTAAAAATGGTACACAAACTATACATAGAAAGCTATGTTGTTTTAGGGACCTAGAAGCTCAAAATAGTGAGCGAAAGTGGCCTCCCACGGCAGGCAATTCCAGTGCCACCAAATTTCTTGTAACACAGGGGCAGAGTAGAGGCCCAACAATTTGGCTTCGACGTAACTATTGGATTGTGACAACAATGAAAGCAGAAAAAAATTGTGAAAATCAATCACAACAAGGAAAAACAAGATTGTTAAAACAATAAAACAATCTTTCTCTTATTTTAGAAAAAAGAACAGTTATTTTCTTTTGGAAGAAAGATTTCAGTTCTCTTTGAAAGAATAAATCTGATTTTTTATTCTATGTTGAGAGATCATTGTTATCTTCAAGAGGTTATAAATATTTTTTCTCTTGAAGGAAAAAAGATATGAATTGTAAGAGCATTTTTTGTTGTAGCTATGAAGATTGCAGATGTAATTGTTTTCCTCTGAGCAATAAGATTACCAATACTTTCCCTGTGGATGTTTCCTTGGAAAATTCTCAAGGTTTTACCACGTAAATCTGTGTATTATCATTTGTTCTATTATTCTTCTTTATTTTTCTCATTATTTCTTTGCATCTAATTTGTGTTGTAAATATAATGTCTCTGGGTTAAAGCTTCCACATTTATAACAAGTGGTATTAGAGCAATTTTTTTTTGCAGCAACTGTGTTAGAATTTGGTGTTGATTCTGCAGCATCAAATGGCGAAGGTTTCGAATACAAGATTCAAGGTGGAGAAATTTAATGGAAAGAATAATTTTGAGCTTTGGAAACTCAAAATGCATGATTTGTTAGTGCAGCAAGGTTTGCACAAGGCATTGGTTGGAAAATCAAAGAAACCTACAGATATGTCTAATGAGGATTGGGAAGATCTAGACATGAGAGCTCTTAGCACAATTTGATTGTGTTTGGCTGATGAGGTTTTTTATAATATTGTTGGAGAGAATACGGCTGCGGGCTTATGGAGCAAAATGGAGAGTCTTTATATGACAAAATCCTTGACAAACCAGATCTACTTGAAGAGGCAATTGTATAGTTTGCGAATGAAGGAAGGTATAAAAATTGCTGATCATTTAAATGTTTTCAATACTCTTATTTGTCAATTAGCTAGTATGGGTGTAAATATCGAAGATGAAGACAAGGCAGTTACTCTTTTGTGTTCATTGCCTGATTCTTGGAATCACTTAGTCACTTCTATTAGCTTTAGCACAATTGACACCCTTGAATTTGATTATGTTGTGGGAGCTTTGTTGTCTGAAGAGGTGCGCAGGAAGTCTAATACAAAAACCTGCACATCGGAAGCAATGGTGGCTAGAGGTCGATCCACAGAAAAAGGGGAGAATTCGAGAGGAACATCCAGATCTAAGTCAAAAGGCAGAAAGGGTAAGGGAAAATGTTGGTATTGTAATAAATCTAGGCATCTCAAGAAAGATTGTTGGAAGAGGAAAGAAGAGAATGATGACTCCAAAAAGGAAGCAAATCCTGTTGAGACAATTTCAGGTATGGTCAATGAGGTATTATTTGTTTGTGATTTTTCACAACGTGATGAGGATTGGTTATTAGATTCTGATGCTTCAAATCATATGTGTCCACATAGGAATTGGTTTTCTACTTACCAAGCTATTGATGGTGGTGTTGTTCTTGTGGGAAACAATGTTTCATGTAAGACTATTGGGATTGGGAGCATTAAGATTAAAATGTTTGACGGTGTTGTAAAAACATTAATAGAGGTAAGACATGTACCAGAACTTAAAAGGAATTTAATTTCTTTAGGAGTTTTAGATTCTGGTGGTTATAAATTTTCTTGTCAAGGTGGAGTGTTGAAAGTGTCCAAAGGAATTTTGGTGGTCATGAAGGCTACAAAAGTTGGAAACCTTTACAGGCTAAATGGGAATACTGAGATAAATGAAGCAACGGTGGTATCTAAGGAAATAGATGATTCTACTCATTTATGGCATCAACGTTTGGGTCATATAAGCAAGAAAGGGCTAAAGGTACTGGTAAACCGTAAGTTACTTCCAAATTTAAAGTCTTTGAATTTGAATTTTTGCAAGCATTGTGTCTTTGGAAAGCAGTGAAGACAGAAGTTTAAATCAGGTAGTCATACAAGTAAGGGTGTTCTAGACTATATTCATTCAGATGTTTGGGGACCATCCCCTATAGTTTCTTTTGGAGGAGCTTTATATTTTGTGACATTTATAGATGATTGCTCTAGAAAGGTGTGGGTCTATATTCTTAAGAGTAAAGCTGATGTGTTTGGTGTATTCAAGCAGTTTAGAGCTTTGGTTGAAAAGAATACTGGTAGATTAATCAAATGTTTAAGAACAGATAATCAAGGCGAGTTCACATCATTGGAGTTTGAAAATTATTGTAAGGAAGTTGGGATCAAAAGGCATAAAACCACAGTTTACACTCCTCAGCAAAATGGTGTTGATGAACACATGAACATGACTTTTCTAGAAAGAGCAAGGAGCATGCTTAGTAATGCCAAGTTGGAGCAAGAGTTATGGGAAGAAGCAATTAATACAGCATGCTATCTGATAAATCGATCACCATCAGTTGCAATAGATTGTAAGATTCCTGAAGAGGTATGGACAGGTCATTCATGTGATTATTCAAATCTGAAATTTTTTGGTTGTGATGCATATGCTCTTATTTCAAAAGATCAGCATTCTAAATTAGACCCCAAATCTAAGAAATACATTTTTGTTGGTTATGGTGATGGAATTAAGGGATATAGATTGTGGGATCCTACTACCCAAAAAATCATCATTAGCAAAGATGTAGTGTTTGATGAATCTTCTCTAATAAAATCAGACATTGTAGAAGTTGATTTGGAGTAGGAACAAGTTCCTCAATATCAACAAGTTCAGTTGGAAACTCAACCATCTACAAAAGATAGGGAGCAAGAAGAAGCTTCTGAAGATGAAAATGTGGATGTGAATGCAGGAAACATACAGGAAAATGTGGAAATACCACAACCATCTTTAAGGAGATCTACACGAGTCAGAAATCCTCCTAAAAGGTATGATGATTTTGTTTCATCTATTGCTTTGATTTCTAATGATGGGGAACCAAGTTGTTATCAGGAAGCAATGGATGGCACTGAAAGTGCTAAATGGAAAATAGCAATGAAAGAAGAAATCAATGCCTTGGAGAAGAATAAAACATGGGACTTGGTAGAACTTCCAAAGGGTAGGAAAGTTGTTGGTTGCAAATGGGTCTACAAACTAAAGAAGGGTGTTGATGATAAAATTGAAAGGTACAAGGAAATACTGGTAGCAAAAGGATATTCTCAAAAGGAAGGTATTGACTTTCATGAAATTTTTTCACCAGTTGTTAAGCTTGTTTCTATTCGGATTGTTTTAGCATTAGTTGCATTACTTGATCTTGAGTTGGAACAACTAGATGTTAAAATGACATTTTTACATGGAGATTTGGATGAGGAGATATATATGGAACAACCAGAAGGGTTTGTTCAAGATTGCAACAGAAAATTTGTTTGCAAACTCAAGAAGTCATTGTATGGCCTGAAGCAGTCACCCAGGCAATGGTACAAGAAGTTTGATTCCTTCATGGTGAGCCAAAACTTCACAAGAAGTGAGTATGACCATTTTGTTTACTTTAAAAGTTTGGAAAATGGTTTATTCATTATCTTGGTGTTATATGTTGATGATATGCTTGTAACGAGCAAAAGCATGGTTGAAATTAATAAGTTGAAGGCTCAGTTGGCTAGGACATTTGATATGAAGGATCTAGGAGTAGCAAAAAAAAATTTAGGCATTGAAATACATAGAGACAGGGAACATGGTAAGCTTTGGTTATCATAGAAGAAATATGTGAAGAAAATCCTCACAAGATTCGGTATGCAAAATCTAAAACCAATAAATATCCCTTTAGCTTCCCATTTTAAGCTTTCTTCAAGTTTATGTCCTAGTAATAATGAAGAAAAGGATTATATGTCTCGTGTACCATATGTTAATGTAGTAGGAAGTTTAATGTATGTGATGGTATGTACAAGACCAGATATTTCACATGCAGTTGGTGTTGTCAGTAGATACATGGCAAATCCAAGAAAAGAGCATTGGGCGGTAGTGAAATGGGTGCTATCCATTTGGCCAGAAATCCAACTTATCACAAAAGGACCAAGCATATTGAAATTAAGTACCATTTTGTAAGACAGGTTATTGATGGAGGTGGAGTAACCCTTGAAAAGGTTCATACACCTAAAAATTGTGCAAATATGTTTACTAAACCAGTACTGGTAGAGAAGCTGAAATGGAGTGTGGCTTCTC
Organism: Sequoia sempervirens; assembly: GCA_007258455.2. Lineage (NCBI taxonomy): Eukaryota > Viridiplantae > Streptophyta > Pinopsida > Cupressales > Cupressaceae > Sequoia > Sequoia sempervirens. Next base: position 96,684 of record VDFB02267901.1, read on the forward strand.
TTGGTTTGCAAAAGGGGTGATGCATGGGCTTGGGCAAGTATTAGTTAAATTTTTGTCAAGGTGGAGATTTTTGGATTGTGACAACAATGAAAACAGGAAAAAGATTGTGAAAATCAATCACAACAAGGATAAACAAGATTGTTAAAACAATAAAACAATCTTTCTCTTATTTTAGAAAAAAGAACAGTTATTTGCTTTCGGAAGAAAGATTTCAATTATCTTTGAAAGAATAAATCTGATTTTTTATTCTATGTTGAGAGATTATTGTTATCTTCAAGAGGTTATAAATATTTGTTCTCTTGAAGGAAAAAAGATATGAATTGTAAGAGCAATTTTTGTTGCAGTTGTGAAGATTGCAAATGTAATTGTTTTTCCTCTAAGCAATAAGATTACCAATACTTGCCCCGTGGATGTTTCCTTGGAAAATTGTCAAGGTTTTACCACGTAAATCTGTGTATTATCATTTGTTTTGTTATTCTTCTTTATTTTTCTCATTACTTCTTTGCATCTAATTTGTGCTGTAAATTTAATGTCTCTGGGTTAAAGCTTCCGCATTTATAACAGTAACAACACTTCCTCCAGGGTGGCACCTCTAATCCTTTCTCTTTCACACATGATCTTGGTCATCCAATGGATCTTATCCGATAGATTCATTCAAACGATAACTAGCACTCTTCGCTTTTCATGCGGCGCCTACACACGCTGGGCAGTTGTGCTTGCTGGGAATTATGGAGGGCGAGGTAACAAGTGTAACCGGGACATTCCAATTTCCAGTCAATTCTGGCTGAGATAGCTAATGTGGCCCTTCCTTGGGGTTAAAGGTTGCCGAGACTCCTCGTGTGAGGAATTATACCATAGAAAAGGAATATGCTTCTCATGGATGAGGATGACGATGGTAGCCTGATACCTACCTAGATAGACCGCTACAAACAGAAATTTTTTTTTATAGTTACCCATCTTGGCTTTATCAAATTCATTTTCCAAGCGAGGTGATACAATGAACATGCACATTTGCTCTAAATTAAAGAATACTATTTATTATCTAACGACTTTGCACATGAATCATAGTTAAATGTGCACATGTGAAGCCTAATTAATACTCAATTCTATCTAATAATAAGATTTAGTATGCCATTTTGTTTGTAGAGATTTCACACATTTTCTTTTCATTTTCTATTTGGTTGATCAATTTCTTTAATAAATAAAGGAGATGATCGAGTAGATAGCATGTTCCAATAGTTATAATAACATTTATTCATTTAATGTTCAATATTTTTAATAATATAGCACTAGTAATTGTGACAATAAAGTTGTTAGTGTTGATCATGAGTATCAATAATTGAATGAAATGTATTTTTTAGATCTAAAAAATAACAAATGGTGCATCAAGATACCAATAAAAACATGATTTAATGCATAACTACCTATCTAATTCTTTTTGGGGTCTTTTTGAACACCTCAACAAAAAGTATGTTGATGTGACATCATATTTGATGATGTGGACCTAAAACCTTAGTTATAAGTAGGGGACTTGTCAAGTAAGCTATTGCAAAAATTGGGAGTGATTTGAAATAGGTGTGAAGTTGGGATGCTTAACTAGCGGATCATTTTCTCTATTCCTTATCTTTGTTTATAGTTTCAATTTTTCTTTTTGATCTATACCATACATTTTAAAATCAACTCACATTACTTATGGTCGTGTGAGGTTGTCTTCATTTAAATTAAGTTTTTTTCTTTTCAAATGCTCTCTTTTCATACACAACTTTAATCCTAACTCATCTTTAATGATTACAAATGATCAAAATGTTTATAAAATGAGGACAATAAAAACACCATTAAAAAGGTACTAACACTTCGGTAAAATTTTATGGAATCTTAAATTTAACATCTCTTATTAAAATTTAATGTGAGTGCACACACCAATATTATATGTAAGCATTTAGCATCACACAATTAGATGTTTAATAAATAAATTACTAAACTAGTTTTAGAGTTTAATTGTTGTGAGGTCTTAGAAATAGTTTTTGTGCACTTTATTTCAATGATGTGTTGTGATTTGATAAATTGACTAAATTTGAATGATGTAATGATGTTCCTAGGTAAAATATGAAAATGTAGAAGTTCATTATGATTTTTGAGAAATTGAATGCAACAAGACAAAATCAAAATCCAAAAATGCAAAAGGAAGACACAAAGGAACTAGGTAGGGTATGAATTTGGTGCAGATATAACTAGTCTAGGGCGTGGTGCGCCCTAGACTACCCTTCCTTTTTATTGGACCTGAAAACAAGGGACTGAGGTCCTTGGTTTGTAGCTCTTATTCACTATCAAAACTTCATTTGTTGATGATAAAATATAATTTTCATGTCTTGACAACTTCTAGGCTTGAATGCATGAATGAGAAATTAGTCCTTTATCTTCCTCCAATTAGTTTCTGATCTGAAAACTTGCATACATGATAGAGGGTAAAGGGTTGTGTCATATAGGGGCTTGGCTAAGTCAAACCCTATTTTTGTATTTCTACCTCCACAACAGTTATGATGAAGTATAAAGAGATCTTACCCTTAGTAGGGAAAAGGCTAAATGATAAAAAAGTAATGAATTGACTAATGCTAAAACTCGCTGCCCAAATCTACATTCCTTGATGGACTAAAGTCATGTACTCATCACCTTCAAGGAGAATTTTATTTGATTGATTGAAGGTTTGGAAGTGTTAGTATTCACAGAAAAATGATCACAAAACATGAACACACTTACATAAGAACATGATTGAAACTTGACATGATGCTTGACATGAATAAATATTGTCACAAATTATTTCTAGAATTTGATTGTGTAAGTTTATTTGCATCAACATTTCAAATCACACTTAGTGATCCATCTTTTTTCAACTCTTCATCCTGATGATGGATCACTAAGTGTAATCCAAAATGTTGATGCAAATAAACTTACACAATCAAAATTCAAAAATAATTTGCAACATCCTCTATGGATTGTGGAAATCTACTATCACTAATGAATAAATGTTGTTAAAATGTTGATAAAATTTCCCTTGACTACTTCTGAATTCTTTTAGGATGTATAATTTTCTCTCCAAAATTGATAGGATTAAAATGGTGAAAATACTTTGTATTTATATGAAATTCTTCTAATTTCTTCAAAATCAAATGTTGATAGTTGACAATTGAAATTGAAAATTCAAATAATAAATTACCAACACTAACATATTCAAATTAGAGCCAAAAATATATGGTCTATGGTGTGGGGTATCCTAGACCAGACCCATTCCTTTCAAGGCCCAAAGAAGTCAGGGGCAAATATTAAATGTTTATTTAATTTTCTGAAGATGTTTATAAAATTGGTAATTAATGCATAATTAGGTCCAAGCACATATGGCATAACTAAACCTAGTATGAAATTGTCAAGAGAGACAATTTTTTACACTACATTTCTAATTTTAAAAAATAAAAAAAATTGTATAATAGGTTAACATTTGAGGAAAAAAATATGGGCTCGGGTCATCCCACAAAGTTGGTTTACAATTTCTAGGAGATTTTGATTTTTGCTAAAATCACATATTTTTAGAAAATATAATGATTTAAGCCTTAAAAAGTTCCATTTAAAGCATTCCAATTGAAGAGGATTTGTCAACCTGGTGGTTCTCAAATTGGATCCCTGATTGTTTTTGTAATGTTTTTGCAATTTTTGATTTTTTTGTGTTTTTGAGGTTTTAACAGGCAAAAGTGAAATTTGCGATTTTTCTAGAATTGCTTGAAAAATTCATAAAAAATACATAAAGGCATTAAATGTTTCAAATCTTGCTCAAGAACCAAGGCGCATCAATATATTCAATTTCCAGATCATTTACAACGCCAAAAACTGAAGGTAGGAAGCAATACAAGAAATTTTTAAATAAAAACCTGATATTTTAATGGCGGCTGCTGTAACTGGTAATGGTACGGCCAGATATTAATTAGGATCTCCTCCGGCTTGAATCTCAAATGCAAATGTCCCAGAATACCAAGCGCCCACTGTGAAATCACCAAATAACAGATGATGAAAGCGTCCCCTCAGAAGATTGATAAGTACGGCCTGGAAAGTACAATAGTACGGCCTGCTGCAGCAATAATGAAAGGTACGGCCTCCTTGGGATTCGTGCCAAATCACTGATAAATGGTAATGAATGAAATCGCCCTGTTCCTCTGATGGTTTCCTCTGTAAATCTCTGAAATAAGAACTGGTTAAGCTCAGCCTGTGACTTCTGGATGAAATCACCAAGTGCAATCTTCAGCTGGTATCTCACAGCCTCAGTATGCCTGATCTCTGAAGAGGTTACGTTCTCCAGAAACGATAGTCTGCCAGAAACCCTAGGGTTTGCAAACTCCAAAGCTCAGATGCTCAGTAGACAAAATTGAATAATAAACTTGATAGTTCGATTTTGCCTTGGGAAGAACAATATATTCTTCTTTGAAAAGTTCGACCTAATTCTCCATTAAAATAATCATTTAAATTAATGATTTAATTTTCACTTTGGACTTAGGAGAATTTATTTAATTATTGGCGTCCCTTTTTAATGAGCATTAAATACTCATTAAATCACATTTTAATAATATAATATAAAGTATAATTAAATACTTTATAACTTAGCCAAATAATTAAATATTTTAATATTTCAATAAAGTGACTTTATAATAAAGTCAAATTATTAAATATTTAATAACTCAGAATTACCCTTATTTCTCCTCAATAACCAAACAATTATCAACCGGTCAATCTCGAGCTAAATCATCTACCGTGCCCTCGCCCAGCCAGTGTTTCACTGACCTAACTTTCTAAAAATAGAAAGTTCCTCTCAAAAGCTCGGAAGATTCCGCGAAGCTCATCCCGACATTACTCATACCTCGAGCCAACTAACACCAACAACCGCCAAAAGGATCCTTCCTCGAATACCCTCACCACGAGACTGTAAAATGATAGCTAACTTCGCTACCACCGTAATGACTTTTGTGGGATGGGGACATGATACCGCCCCTGAAATTGCTTGTCCTCAAGCAATCTCAACTCTGGATGCTGTAAAATCGCCTCTGACTCCCATGTAGCATCCTCAACTGGCAAATCTCTCCACTTGACCAGATATTCCCCGATCACACGCCTCCGAAGGTGTCTCTCTCTCATATCAAGGATGGCCTCAGGTACTAGTATCAGTTTCCCTTCATCATCAAGGGGTGGCAAAACTGGAGAGGGAACAACATGCTGACCCAATGCCTTCTTCAGGCGAGAAACGTGAAATACATTATGGATCTTGCTATCAGCTGGCAAGTCCAACTCATAAGCAACCTCGCCCACTCGTCTGACAACACGAAATGGACCATAGTAGCGAGGTTTTAGTTTCTTTGCCCCACTCTTCCGCAGAGTAGACTGACGATACGGCTGCAACATGAGGTACACCATATCACCCACCTCAAAACTGCGCTCAACCCTCTTCTGATCAGCATACTGCTTATGCTGATTCTGTGCCTGCTGGATATTGTCTCGAAGAGACCTCAAGATGTCCTGCTGACTCTGCATCATATCACCTGCCCTCGGCACTCTGCTATCGCTCAAAATCAAATCCAGAAGATTGGGCGCCTCATACCCGTACAACGCCATGAAGGGGGTCATCTGTATCGTCATATGGTGAGTCGAGTTATAACAATACTCGCACAAGTAAATCCATCTCACCCAAGCTCTCTGCTGACTAGCTATATAATTACGCAAATAACCTTCCACCCACTTATTGACAATCTCTGTCTGTCCATCTGTCTGCGGATGGTAGCTGGTACTCGGTGTCAGTTCGGTCCCACAAAGCCTGAACAACTCCCGCCAAAAGTTGCTCATGAACCGACTGTCTCTATCGCTGACTATCGTCCGAGGTAACCCATGCAGCCGGAATACCTCTCTGAAAAACAACTCTGCAGTCTGCGATGCTGTGAAAGTAGTAGTAATCGGGAAAAAGTGTGCATATCTAGTCAACCGATCCACCACTACGTAGATGCAATCTTTACCCTGGGCTTTCGGCAAACCCGTGATAAAGTCCATAGATAAACACTCCCACTTCCTGTCAGGTATCGGAAGTGGTTGGAGTAATCCAGCAGGATAAGTGTGCTCCTGCTTGTTCTGTTGGCACACAGAACACTCACGGACATACTGCAATACATCAGTTTTCAGCCCTTTCCAAGTAAACCGTTCCCGAACCATTTTGTAAGTCTTGTAGTATCCAGGATGGCCCGCCATAGGAAGGTCGTGAAAGGCTCTCAAAACTGTAGTCTGTAACTCAGAGTCAGGAACCAAAAGAATCCGCCCCTTGTAAATGATCAAGTCATCTACAACTGTATACCTATCGTCCTGCTCTGTCCTGTCAACGATGCTAGAAGCCCATGGGTTCTTAGCATACTCTGCAATGATCCGATGCCTCCAATCCTCTGTAATCTGTGCTAAGGCATTCAACTGGGGTCTACGAGACAAGGCGTCAGCTACTATATTCTGCTTCCCCTTAATGAAAGTAATATCGAAGTCATATGACTGCAGTTTACTGACCCATTTATGTTGCCTCTCGTTCAAGTCTCGCTGTCCAAGGAAATGTTTTAGGCTGTTATGATCAGTACGAACACTGAATTTGCTGCCTACCAGGTACTGCCTAAACTTAGCCAATGCATGCATAATGGCTAACATCTCCTTGTCATAAATGCTATAAAATCTTTCAGGACCCCTGAGTTTCCTGCTCTCAAATGCAATCGGATGACGCTCCTGCATCAAAACGGCACCAATGCCCTCTCCTGAAGCATCACAGAATAAATCAAATGACTTCGAAAAGTCAGGCAAAGCTAACACCGGACATGAAGCTTCGCGATCACCTTTGAACCTATCAGCACTGTGGTGACTAAAGAAAAGCCCTTCTTCGCTAAGCCGTTAGTAAGTGCTGACGCAGAACTACAACAACCCTCAGAATGCAATACAAATCTAATGAATCCCTTCCTCCGAGCCGCGTAGCGCCTCGCACGCTAATCATCAATAGCTCTAATTTTCGTGGTCCATACTCACTCGTACCGATGATGTGCCCCTTATATAATAACTCCTCCATGCTAAGCTCGGTGACTGGATTCAGTATAGAAGACCTTTATCCGCTAAGATACCTAAGATCAGGTCCAAATGAGCCAGATGTTCTCCCATGACCTATTATAAAACCAAAATGCCGCCGAAGAAGACTAACACAAATCTCCCTAACCTGAGCACCAAAACCCTGCTCATAGTTAGTTTGCAAGGTGGTGGTGTGCATTTTCAGCACCTAAGGGCATAACCAAGAACTCGAAGTGACCGCAATGACACCGGAAAGCGGTTTTCTCAATGTCCTGCTCCCTCATCTGTATCTGATGGTACCCTGCTCTCAAATCAATCTTCGTAAAGAAGACTGCACCATGCAACTCATCTATCAGCTCATCAATGCGCGGAATGGGGTACCTATTCTTGATGGTTCTTTTGTTGAGCTGCCTGTAATCGATGCACATCCGAAGGGGTCCATCCTTCTTCTTCACCAATACAACCGATGAAGCAAAAGGGGATTTGCTAGGTCTGATATGACCCATAGCCAACAACTCATTAATGGTCTTTTCTATTTCATCTTTGAGTCGTTTTGGATGTCGGTAGGGAGTAATCATAACGGGCTTTGCGCCCTCCTCCAACTCAATAATGTGCTCTGTACCTCTATCTGGAGGCCTACCAGGTGGAATATCACTAAACACTTTGGAGTGTTTAGTCCTCAGAATCTGTATGTCAGGGTGGTACTCACCCTTCTGCGGCTCCTGCTGGGCTGGCATCAACATGCACTCAGCCGCCCAGTCAACCATATCATGACGAATGAGCCTCTCCATCCGCTTGAATGAAACCATCCTAAGATTACTGTCCCGTATTGCCTTGATGACATGTGGTCTTCCGTCAACCTTAAATTTCATCTCCATGTCCCGTAGGTTGAGCGTGAACTCACCCAAATCATGTAACCATGCCATCCCCAATACCACATCTGTATCACCCATATTAACAACATAGAATTCAGTCTTGAATTCATAGTTGTTCAATCTCATCGGCAGATCAGTAATCTTTCTGTCGCACCTGAGAGTATATCCGTCAGCCACCTTAACTCGGATACCCTCGAAAGCCTCTGTCTGGATACCACGCCTCTCCACTAGACGTGCATCAATAAAATTATGTGTCGCACCCGTATCCAACAAAGTAATCACCTTCTGACCTGCTAAGAGCCCACGGAGTCGAAATGAACCATCTCTCTGAAGACTAGTCAGATGGGCTTCCTGTAGCTTCCTTCCACCTTCATGTTCATTCTCATTTTCGGACTTCTCATCATCTGAAGGCTCGGAATCAGCTTGCTGGTCTGACAGATCAGATTGCTCTTCGCCCTCATAAAACCATTCCATTTGGTTATTTTTGACTTTCGGACGAAGTGGGCATATGTGCTTTTCATCATAGGGTGCCTTGCACCAAAAACACAACTTCTTCTTACGTAATTCGTTCAAAGTTTCTCTGTCAAACGGGGGTGCATTCTGTCTCTTAGGATCCTGTTGATCCTTCCTCCTGTCAAAGGGTCTATTTCTGTCATTGTTTCTATCGAAAGGCCTGTTGGGTCTCGTGTATGGAGTGGACCCTGAAGTGAACTTGCTGCGAGGTGCGGCAAGCTCCATGCTGCGTGCCTTCCGCATGGCCTCCTCCAGTGTGGGAGGGTCAAAAGCCTTGACCCAACCTCTCATGGGTTCTGTCAAACCCTCAACAAATAAGATAATGAGTCTCCTCTCTGAAATGCCAGTCACCATGACGGCCACTCTCTGAAACTCGCCAATGTATGCCTCCAGACTGCCTGTCTGTCTGAGCTGAGCCAACTCTCTAAAATACAACTCCGGATCCTTCCTATCAAATCTCTCTATCAATCGGCTCGTGAACTCCTGATAGGTATTAACCGCATGATGGCCTAACGTGTACATGCCGTGGTGCCACCAATCATGCGCTACTCCGTCCAGATGTAAAGTGGCAAATTTAATTGCCTCATCCTCCTGCATAGGTCTAAGTGACAGATAGTTGGCCAATTTCTGGACCCATGACCTAGCTGATGTCTTCTCTGACCCATCAAAATATGGCAGTGTAATCTTGCTCACAGCATATTGTAAATCTCTATTCACCTGTGGCTGCTGCTGCTGATGCTGTGGGGGTCTACGATCAAATCTACCTCCTCCTCTGGGTTTATAGACATCTATAAACTCATGAAACGTAAGTGCCTGCCGGATCTCAGGCGCTAAAGACATGTACTCGCCATGAAATCTCGTCAAGTCTGCCACCGACATGCCATTCTGTGGCTAGAAGTCCTGATGATGCACCTGATGCTCTGCCCCTGGAGTCTGTGGTGGAGTCTCTCTGGGTAAGAAAGTAGGCTGGCCTGGCCTACGCTCCTGATAGATCGGTGACGGCTGCGTAGGAGCTGATGCCAATGGCTGATCCACTGGAGTGGTCCCGCTCGTCTGTCCAATCTGTATGAAATGAGGCTGTGTGGGCGTACACTGCCTAATAGTACCCATCAACTGCGACATCATATCCATCATGTTGTCGTGTCTCCGTCTAAACTCCTCATCAGTAATGTCACCCTCTGCATGTGCCTTCCCTGGATCCCTGCGAGTCTCTGAGGAAGTCTCACGATCTACCATTAGGGTTGCAACACTGTTTTCACTACCGTCTGAACTGGATCTGTGAAAACCAAGCACTCCTGATATTGTCTGACCTTTTGGAATCGGAGGACCTGTCCAGTCTTCGTCTTTGCCTGTCCCTACACCTCTGGTATACTGAATAATGTCTTGGTTCATAAAAGGCAACCCAGAAATGCACTGTATTCTGAATAATCACTGAAAAAAACACAGGATGGCAG